>PVHY01000372.1:30550-246165 GCA_004024945.1 Uropsilus gracilis | reverse complement strand
GCCCGCGTTAAGTGGCAGGCGGCGGGGAGCAGAAGTGTCAGTCTCAGTCCTCGTTCTTCTCCTCCGGCTCCGGCTCCGCGCGAGCAGCTGCAGGAGCCCTCGGCCCGCGCGGCGCGGCTTCAGGCGCGGCGCAGCGGCAGCAACTGCTGCAATCGCTGCTGCAAGTTTGGCAATGTGGCTTCACTTTGTATATTCCCCCGCCCGCCGGCCCCCGCCCCCGCCCGCGCTCCTCCCGCTCCTCCTCCTCCTCCTCCACCGCCTTCCTCCCTCCCGCGCGCTCGCTCGCTCGGGGCTGGCGGCCGCCGCCGCTCGACCAAGCTTCCTGCACCTCCAGTCCGGGAGCAGCCGCAGAAACAACAGCCCCGGGAGCGGCGGCGGAGGTCGGGCGGCGGGCGCGTCCGGGAGTCGGGAGGCTGCCGCGGGCTGGGCCGGCGCCCTGGAGCCTGCGCCGCTGCCGGGGCTGCTGCTGCCCGGCTCGGAGGCGGCGGCGGCGGCGGCGCTGGCCTCTAGCCGGCTCGCTCGCTCCCTCCGCGGCTCTTACACATGTGTTACTGACAGAGCAAAATCCCAACTACTCCCCGGCTCTGCCGCCGACGTCAGCGACCCTCAGCCACTGGGCGGCCGGATTGTTCAGGCGGAATAATAAAACCTGCCAATCCGGGGAAGGACAAAGGGATGACTGAAACGAGACTCTGGGGGGCGGGGGAGCGAGTGAGGCGGCGGAGCGGGCCGCGGGAGGAGGAGTAGGGAAGGGCCGGAATCTGGTGGGCACTAGTGACCGGGCGCGGGGCCCCCGGCCGGGCGGCCCTCCGGGACCCGAGATGGCCGTCCGAGGCGTGGGGTGCCGCACCTGCCTTCTCTGCACGAGGGAACCCACCGACCCTGATCCCTTCGCCCCTTGGGAACTGCCCTACCCTGGCGCTGACGGGAGCCGTAGAAAACTTACTTCCCATCTTTCTTAGAAATGGGTCTCTTCCTGCTAGGGAAGAAAAGTCTTCTGGAAGACGTTGGGCGGTGGACCACACACCCACGCAGAAGACGTGGTTTTGTGTGCATGCGTTTTGGCTTTTGCTGTTGTTGTGGGGGATGGGGTGGGGGGGGTCAGTGCTTGTTATAATGGAGACCTTTGCACCTTAGTGGAAGTTTGATTAACAAGGAAAAAAACGGTAGGCAAGGCGTCTACCTAAGTACTGCCTACTTAACCCCTTCCTCCTGCGAACCCGACCATAAAGCAGTCACTTCATAGATATTTGGGAATGGTTAGTGGTAAAGAGATCACAGTCCTAATGACCGAAGTTGAGAAAAACTTCAGAGAAAGCCTTGTCCTTGTATCCACCACACTGTGGAGTATCCGGGCCGAAGGTAACGTACCCCAAATGCAATGGAAGTAACTGCAAGATTCGCAATCTCACAGGTTCCCGAGCGTGAGAAAGGTCACTTCCAGTATAAATCAAGTTGTTAGGAATGCTTTTAGGGTTCTAGCCCGAGAATGCCTTTCCAGGGCTGAGGCTCAGCCTTGGATGCTTGGATACCTAGTCATTCAATTTTATCTACTCTGCCAAATAGGTTTAATAAATCTCCAATCTGAGGCTAATATTAGGTCTGATTATTATTAGTAAGTTCCAGAGAGATATTTCTGGTGGAAATTATCATGAAAGTGCAAAGCCCTTCTACTAAGTATCATTAAGTAAAACCAGCCTTGTGGGACAAGTTTTCATATTGTATTACACTGAGAACTGTTAGATTGAGGGGAGGAATCTGCAGGAGACTCTGACTTAACAATGCAGATGTTAAACATCTATGGTTTTAGTGTCTGCAAGATTGCTGTCTTTCAAGCCAAAATTAAGGCTGCAAAAAATAAAAAAATCTGTCTAGTTGAGGACATTGTTAAGCACTGACAATTTAAATACCAATAAAAATATTCAATTTCTTCTATTCTGTATTTCTAGCACCTCAAAATTAAATGACTGACTTCTATTGATTGATAGTTAAAGATGCATTTTCATCTGAGTGTGATATTACTGCACATAATATATGTGTGAAAACATTTTTTAGAAACGTCATTAAAACTGTAATAGCAATTTTAAAAACTCTAAGTTATTGAAGTGTCCTGTACAAAAACAGCTGCAGTGCGATTATTTAGAAGGCAAATTTAAAAAGATGTAATGTTCTTGAAGGTTAGGAAAGAAAACTCAAAGAAAATGAGGAAGGAGATCCAATAAACACATAATGTGCACGTTTCAATCCCCTGGTTCAGTTTCAATTTGTTAATAATTTATAATAATCAAAATGAGATGACACAGGTTTTAATGGGCTACAATTAAGTTATCATTCTTCACGTGCCCATAGGTTTCTTTCTCTGGGACATAATTTTCTTAAATACAAAAGAGGAAATTTTTTTCTTTTTAAAAATTATTTTCTTAAAAAGAACACATAATTGTGTTACGTTAGGTATTTCCTAAACTAAGTACACTAAAATGAAATCTTTATTTTAAAAATGAAATGTTAGAAATTAACCAGGCACATGTTCAGATATCTGAGTGATGATCCAAAAAAATACAAGTCGTTTATATGGGAGGGAGAAAGATGGAATGAAACTTTGTCTACAGACCTCCTGTAGCCAAGGTCTGAGAAAGTGGTTTCAGAGTTTTTGACTCTGTTTGTATGAGGAGGTCATTACACGCGTTGATGCCAGTGGGTGAGGGCATATTACCAAAGAGCTTTATTTGCTGATGCTGTAGTTATAGAAATACAAAAGCGATAATGTTTAACAGTCTCCTTTCTGAGGGCTAGGGAGAAAATACATTCTCTGTAATCAAAATTCAGGTGTACTTTAACCACAGCGCCACCTCTGGGTGGTCTTTATTTCCGCGGTCTTTACATTTAGCAGCCCTTCTTCATCTGGACAGCAAGATTTGTGATCTGAAAAGTGCCTGCTTGAATGAAATAGCAATGATAATTTTTATTCCCACCGATGCTAAACTTACAAAAAACTGTCTAAACACAAATAAGTTCGTTACGGGCTAAGGGATATTGCATTCAGGTAATCTTCAGAGTATATAAAACAGCTCAAATAATCCTGCCTTAATTCAAAATAAATGTTCTAAGTGCCTAGCAGTTCAAGAAACTTCAGCTGATGTCACATGCAGTTATCATTCAACCTACTCATCTACTATGAGATTTAAAAAATACAGTGCTTTAGAAAAGGAAAACTCAAATTGTTTCACTTTTGAGTCCTAATTAAATATAGGGACCACATTGATACTAAATCAACCCAGGTTTTCCCCTCCACTGGCCCAACATTGTGAGTCCATACTTTTCCTTCTTCTCAGTTAAGTCTTTTAATCATAGTCAATTTTCTGTTATCCAAGTGACAGTCTCTGAACCTCATCCCTTTAGGTGTTGCTATAGCACCTTCCAAGTCCAAGAGCCCCCAGGACTTTCTCAAGGAAAAACATTTTGACTGTAGTCAACTTGTCAATACAAAATTGCTTTCTAAATGCAATGTTTTTCAATCTACCTACCTTTATGGCTGCATGTTGTGATGAAACATGATAGTACCACAAAAATCAGTTAAAATCAGAAGTTTTCTTTTGAACTACCATCAAATCTTTATATATAAACATGTTAATCATAGTATCACAGGAAGAATTATCTGAGTTACTTGTACTACTTATTTCTAAAGTAGAATTCTGCCACCAATATTTGAGAATAAGTGATAGTCTGTATATCATCAAAAGTAAATTAGACCACAAGTGTGTGTATAAGTTCATAATATATACTATATGTTTATTAGACCACATATGTGAGTGTATTAAATGTTCAGTAAGCATTCTAAATGGTCCAGTGGGTCAATGGGCAATGCTTATTAAATTCGAGTTAAAAATTACTATGGATAAAATTTAATTTTGTAATAGTTACAAAAGAGTATGTAGATGACTGCACCATCTGTATATATGTGAGGTGGTTATCACTGAGAATGTACATTAGCATTATAAATCTAGTAGAAAATAGCAATTCCATTTAACATTAATTACTGTTCCTCTTCCAGACGATGGAAATGAGCATTTATTGATAGAGTAACTAAAGCATTAAAGCATAATTCATCCCCCCTTATGTTCCCACTTACTGCTCTTGGTTAAAAAAGATTAATAATTCAGAAACTTCAAGGGTCCCAAACCCATACCTCCTTTAGGTAGTGTCATTTTTAATTATAGTATTGAAATTATTCACTTATTTGTGAGGATTTGTAATAAGTTTAATAAAGTGTAATACTGGTCTCAATTTGCTTTCAAGAAAAATTGATGAAAATATGATAATATTTATTCTTTTAATTATAATGAAACACCGTGGTGGAATTAGAAGAGTTCAATCCATAGCTGTCCACAGACATGAAAAACACACATTTCTACTCTATACACTATCATAAATTTTTTAGAATAAAAAGAACTTCTAGATATGGATTTTTTTAAATAATAAAATTGGATAACTCAATTGACTAAAATGTGTTCCCTCCATGCAGAGGTACACATTATAACGTCATCATTTATATTTCTCGACATAAATCAAATTTCATAATAAAATTGTTTTTGATGAATCACCACTTCTTTTCTAGCTTCAAAACATTCTAACAGAGAAAGCAAATTTGTTGATTTCACTGTATGATAAGAAATCACTGAAAATATATTTAAGACCTTTAATCTAAGATGGTAATTTGTTTTCTCTAAGTTTTCTTTAAAAGGAAAACATTCAAGCAAAGACATTTTAAAATTTAGGAAAACAACTCAAGAATAAAATAGGCTTTCTTTTCAGCATTTTTCCAGAGCCATCTGTTGTGCTCTCTGACAATAAGGCCAGGAAAAGTCATTATGAAACAATACTCTGGGAAGAATTTGCTTCAAAGAAAAAATAAAAACTTAAACAATACTACCTTTATAGATGTTTGTTCTAATTAGAGGGTTAAAACATCCAACCATTGTACCAAGATGCCTCTCTCTGTCCTATTTCTATTGCTTTTCTGCACTGAGATAACATTTAATGCTGCATTGAAATTCCTGCTTACTGCTTGTGTCCAGTAGTAAATTCTGGCACATTATTAGAATATCTGCCTGTTATCAGCTCAGTCAGGGAATGAATTATTGACTATAACTCATTGCCGGGAAGACTACATATGACGCTCCAGTGAAGTTTTGATAATTTCTTGAAGTCATGGTAATTTATGGACAAGGGTTTTGATTGATCTCCCACCACCTATTTTGCACCTATCTGTAAATAGGACACATATTGATGGCCTACTTGAACTACATTAACAATATGAAGGATTCACAACTTAAGCATTTCTTCTTTTTCCCCCATGGTATTTCTGTTAAAAAAAAAAAGTGCCTTAGTTTCTAATCATTTTCTTCGGTGTGGTTTACCCATACAGACTTCATAAGGAGATCACAGATCTAAACTATTAGATATATAGTATCACTGTTTTAATAATTATTTTTGTATATTCCTCATTTATCACTATCCTCTACCTTTAGAGAAAAAAAGCCTTGGAATAGATGAGACCTTTGTAACAGATGAGACTGAAGCAAAATTACACACAGTGTTTTGTTTTTTTTTTATGAGATATGATTGCATTAAAACATTACATAAGTTTCAGGTGTTCATTATTGATAATCCACATGTGTATACTGAGATTTTTGAAAGTATCTATAAATGCTAGGAGACAATTAATAGGAAAAGAGAGAATTTAAAAAAATAAATAATTGTGTACAAGTCATTATTTGAAGAAATATTTGCAATACATTTGATATAAAAGTCATAGGTACCATTTACTATTCTGTAACTGTAACTTTAAAGTCCATTTTTTGGAACATTAAATAATGATCACTAACAGTCACAATGTTTCTTTAATTTAGGTTTATTTTCCTTCTGTCTCATTTTTGCCATATCCTCCAAATACAATTATTTCTCAGAGTAAACTCTTCTAGACAAATGCTTCCTTTATTTCTTCACTGTTTTCATGATTGTGATTTCATTATCTTTTTGTGTATGACAACAATTGCTTCCTAGTAAAATAACCAGTACTTTCAAGTCTTAATATAACAGCATGTAATACAACAGACAATATCAATAATACTTTAAAGTTTAATGGCTATCTCCTAGGTAATATTCAAAGCATGTCCAGATTTCTAAAAATTTCAACTTATACCCAAATTATAGTTAGCAATCTGATATAAAAATAATGATGTCTCTTTTGGCAGTACAGTCGAGATTGGGGGCAGGTAACTTGAATGAACTCTTGACTTAAAGAAAATAATTCTTTCTTCATTTTATCTTAATTTAGTAGTGTCTAGCAGTCATCTAAACAATTTTAAAATTAAAAGATAATGTTAATGGGAGAGACTGTTGTTATAGGATAATGGTTTCCTGCTGCTAGATTAATGCAGTGGCAATAATACTGGAGCATTTATTGAAAATAAGGGGGAAGACAAAGCCAGCAGATTTATTTTTAAAGCAGGTGTCATGGATCTTATGACACTGTTGAGTTACAATTACCGTGTTTCCATTTTGCCGAATGGCTGATGGAGAATGATCCTTTTTCCTAAAATGGGCTGTCAGAGTTGGTTGGTACCCTCAAGACTGGAGTGTGCATTTTTCCTGACTAGAGGGACATATTTGCTATGACTCTTCTGATCAGAAGACACCCTTTAAAGCTCATGCCCTTCAAAGAAAAAAAATACCAGAATTTGCATATCAATACATCCCCTACAAAAATTAAAAGCAGCAAGCATCTGCTTAACACTGTTATCGATCACTGTAGAAATATTAAAATCTCAACACCAGTGCTCTCCAACCATGACCAGGAATGGCCTACTGGACAAAGCTCTGACCATCGATGCGAACCTCTGTAGCGGCTATCCTGGACTTACCTTCTTTGAATATATATGATAATTTTAGGCTAAGTAATATACTTTTCCAAGGAGCATTTTCCCAGGGATAATCTGGTAGTCAGAAAATCAAGGTTCCCCACTTCATGATGTGCACATTGTGTGTTAGCATTTCTCCTTGAGTGTAGGTGGGCTGACTTAATCAGGTGAACCATTTTAAAGGAAAGTCTAGATGTCTAAAATGGCATGCATCAGGGAGATTCAAAGTTGTTGAAGATGTTCTTCTAATGGCCTGGAAGGAGCAAACTACCATGTGAGAGGCATTACAGAAGCATGGCAGAGACCTAAGATTAAATTCCAGGAGCTCAGAGTGGTTACCAATTAATAGCTCATAAGGAAGCAAGGAGCTGAGTCCTAGGGCTGCAAAGACCTGCTTCCTGCCAACAACACTGCTCCTGCGGGCACACCATGAGCTTCAGAGATGGCATCCCAGCAGAAATTTTGACTTTTCCTTGTGAAGCCTGAGCAGAGAACTCAACCACACTATGCCTGCAGAAACTGAGATAATAAATAGGGGTGGTTTTCAGCCACTAAATGCATTGTAATTTGTTGTGCAGAATAGAAAACCAATACAAATTCTGAGATATTTTTGTTGCCACCTCTTTTCCTCCACTGTGAATCATTCTGTTTGTTCCTTATTGTCTAATCTTCCCTAGTAGAGAGTGAGACAAACAAACTCTAGTGTCTTCCCAATATTTACAGTGTGTTATCAGTAGGATTGGGATGTTAAGCAAGAAAATCCAACAACTAACTCATGTGTAAGGGAATTTACTGAAAGATGTCATTGTCTAAGGGTCCTTAGACCTCTGAGGGGGGAAAAAAACAAGAACCAGAGGAACTCCAAAGAGTTATGATGCAGGAATTTCAAGAGTAGTATCTTAGCAGGAATGAGTGGTTAATATGGGGTTGCTCAAATGACCTCCAACTGTTCCCATTCTTCCTTGAGTTGCCCACTTGAGTTACAAAATCCCTGAAGAGAAAGATTCTGTGTGTTGACATTCTCAGGTCATGTGCCTGTCTCCCTGAGGAAGAGGAAGGACTGACCTCTTAGGTCACCGACCCAGATATCATGGAGTATGAGAGAGGGAATTCCCTAGAAGGAACTAGGAACTAAACTCTAGAAAGGAAAAAAAAAAAAAAAAAAAGGCAAACATCAGTCTATTTGTAAGTGGTAGTGGTTTCCAGTGAGTGCTAGAATCACGATGAAGGAGAATAGAAAGCACATTAGCTGAACATTTCCAAAGCTTTTCATTAAGAAAAATTGAGATTTGTGCCCACAGGAGATGCCATAGAGCCCAGAAACAGACCTCTTGAGGGTTTGGCTCTTGTAGGAAGAGGTTGGTGGTCATCTGAGCAAATTCTACATTCAAGAATCTCACTGGCCATCTCCTTGCCTTATGCTTGATTAGACTTGATTAGACTTCCAAAGAGTTCAAAAGATTGGTCATAATGAAATAGCACACTGAACACTAGTTGGTGCATGACAGTTGCCCAATAAATATTTTGTGATTGAAAAAAATAAACAGAAAATTGCAAAATTTTCAGAAGTAAGTATACGTAGCCAGATATATATACATATATACAGTAGATGTAATATACATTATATGTGTGCAAATATATATATTGTAAATATAATATATTTTTTCTAAGAGGTGAAAGCTTTTAATGCAAGGGGAAAAGAAAGCCATGTTCCTCTAGGAGCCCTTTGTCCTCCAAAGAAGGGCAAGCCCATTCCTCTCCAGATATACTTCCAGCACCGGGAAGCTTAACCAGGTATCAGGATTCATCTCTCCCGAAGTGCAAAATCCAGCAGAGCTTCAGATCTATGTTCCCCAGCATTCTCCATCCCAAAATCCTACTAGATACCAGGTGAGTTACTGTGTGACCAGATACTTGCCTTGTTTGTCCCTAATATTCATCAATTTCATACCTGTTAAGACTTATAGTTGTCATTTTGGGGACAAACATCTATGACTGTTTTATGGGGTGGATCCTGCTTACACACATCTGTGCTGCCATGAACAAATATCCAGAAGGCAGAAGGCCTTCTAGACCCAACATGGAAGGAGCCATGGCAATGCAAATGGGCTCATGATTTCTGGTTTTACCTCAATGAATTTCTTTCTTTAATTAACAAAGTACCATTATTTTACATCCTTGTTAATATTTTACAATATAATATTTCTCCCCTTCAGTGTGGTCATGGTAGCCCTCCTAAAACCAAAGCCCAGAGTCCACCAGAGTCTGTTGTGCTCTCCTCATCCCACTCTACAAATTTTGCTATCTTCTGTTCAGATTTCATTGAGACCATAGTTTAGCCTGGGGCAGATCAAGGAATTAAGCTTTTACCTGACTCGAGAAGGCAAGCTATTAAGCAGTTCTGAGCAGAAAGGAGATATGATCTAGTTTGCATCTTTAAAAGCATTATTCTGGACCACTATTGAGAACAAACTACAGAGGAATAAGGCAAAAGCAAAGATACCACCAGTTGAGAAGTTGTAGAAGTAACCCAGCAAGGGCCAAGGGTGGCTTGGACCAGAGCAATAGCAGCAGGGCAGTAAAGGAGATGGGATTTGGGGATACTTTTTGCATGGATGAGCCAAATAAAAATGTGGGATTTTTTTCCTCAAAATTTACATTGATAGGTTCAAGTGCCTTTGTAGATTTTTCTGTGTTTTCATATTTCATGACAGCTACAAATTCCCTTCAATCTTTTAGAAGTTGGACAGGACCTTTCTCCACTCACTGACACCATCATATAATCCCTTACCCTATAATAACCACAGTACTGTTTCTCACACAGATCTTTCCATCTTAACTGGAAAAAAAGAGAAATAACAAATACAGAATATGTGCTAGACACTAGGCTTTTTTTGTTAACTATTACATTTCATCTTATTAATAAACAGCCTAGTAAAAGGTATCATTGTCTCCATTTTGAAATTAAAAACACTCAAGTTATAAAAGTTTAGTAGCTAGTCAAAATTAGTGTTCAAACTGAGGTTCAAAAGTTGCAATTCTTCAGAAAGTTACATGTTGACGAATCCTCCCACCAGGCCCTCCTATCTGCTAGCAATTTAGTACCGTGGGCCATGTTTAATCAAGTTTGTGCAATTTTTAGTTTCTAAACTCATAAGGTGACCAGAGATGATTTTATCATCCAGGGGACACTTGGCAATATCTAGAGATACTTTCAATTGTCATAACTAGGGAGCAGAGATTTGCTGATTTGAGTGGGTACAGTCCAGGGATGCACTAAACATTCTACCAGGCAAAGAAAACTCCTCTACAACAAAGAATCTCCTGTCCAAAATGTTATAGTGCTGAGGTTAACACACCCTGTTCTAAACAACTGTTGGAAAATTAGATTGTTATAGTGATAACACCAGTAGTAATATTTTATTAGTGTTTTCATCAAGATATTTTAAACATTAGCAAGTTTCTGGGTAGAAAATGTCAAGAGAAAGACAAAACTTGCAAGCAGGCCATAGATCTGAGGCATTCAGCATGGGAAGGGAGGGGGATAAGTCAAGATAGGAGAGGGAAGAGCAAAGGGACTGTGGTGATGGGTCATGGGTGCTACAGTTGCGAGAGAACCATGAAGATGACAACTGAGAGGAGAAATAAAATACTGTAAAAAAATACAAGGCTGTAAGAAAATAAATAAATGATTACATTTAATTTTTTAAAATGAATGAGTTTCTTAGAACAATTTGAGCATTAGAGTAAAATCCATAGTCATCACAAAGGTTTTACTCTACATGTCCTGTAGCATAGTGCTCAGTGCATGTACATTTTTGAGCTTATTAAAAAGAAGTTTTAATTACCTAGAGTAAAAGTTTAATGACTGAAAAGTACAAAAACAAAATTTTAAAGATTAAAATTAAAAATGTCTATCAAGGTAACTGAATAATTCAACACTTGGATATAATTCAGTTCTCATATAGACACACTAACTGAATTTATTGTGTTATGTGTTTGATGTGATTTGGGTCTTTACCTTAAATAAGATGGTGTGGGCTTTACAGAAACCTGGTAACAGTTTCGTGGTCCTCATTTTAGAATGAGACATCAGAAACAAGGTGTGACTATACCTGAATGAACAGATGTGCCAAGTAATGCCAAGATAGGAAGGAAGCACATTCAGGCAGCAGAAACAGCCCATGCGAGACTTCTGGGGTGGACTAAGCTTGACATCTCCAACCTAAGATGATGTTACTAAAATGAAGTAAGAGACAATGTGTAAGATAGGATGTCAGAGAGAAATAGATATACCAGGTTTCATTTGAGTACAATGGGAAGTTATTGGAGAGTGTTAAGCATCATGATTTTATAATCAGAAATTTTTTTAATTAATTTGTTTTAGGCTAAGAATTTATGAAATAGATTTGTGTCATAAATTGCTACAAACTTACCTCAGGAGTCATTTTCACCTTCCCTCTTAGAAAGAGACTCCCAATTTAAACTGTCTATTTTCATCTGGAATTAAAGACTACATTTCCCAAGTTTCCCCAACAGTTTTATAAACCATGTGACTAAATTGTGGCCAATAAGTAAACTGTATAGGGAAGTGTAACTAGGACTGCTAAAAAAGTGTTTTAGGGGAGCTGATTC
Source organism: Uropsilus gracilis (assembly GCA_004024945.1). Classification (NCBI taxonomy): domain Eukaryota; kingdom Metazoa; phylum Chordata; class Mammalia; order Eulipotyphla; family Talpidae; genus Uropsilus; species Uropsilus gracilis. The sequence continues at coordinate 234,610 of PVHY01000372.1, read as the reverse complement.
TGCTGGAAATAATCCATTCTTTATTCATGTTTCCTCTTTCCTTGGACCTGAAATGTGGATCTAATGGCCAAAGCTACATTATGAGGTGCTTTGAGGATGGAAATAGTGTACCGGAATGAAACCTCAAACTGCGTTCAGTGTGAACAGAAAGACAGCACTCCTGGCGAAGAAAGGATGGTGACACTCTGAACAGTTACTTCTAAACAACACTGGCACAGTTACTTCCAAACTTATGTAAGAGAGAATTAAATTGATCTTATTTAGACAATTGTTGTGGTATGTGTTTGATGTGATTTGGGTCTATACCCTAAATAAGATGGTTTGGGCTAATGTCCTTTAATATAGAGTTGTAATCAATTTTAAATGCTACAGTAAGAACAAGTGGAATGGAGAGAATAGTAAAGAGATTACTGATGTGGAAGATGGTGTTGGCATAGTAAATGATAGGAACAATAACGGGTGTTAAAGTTCCTGATAATTTGAAGGTATGTAAAGAGCACTGTATGGGGCTAGAGAGATAACCAAATCAACGATGATCTCTAGTCTTTTTGCGTGAGCTAGAATCATGGTTCTTCTCTTTTGAAATGGGAAAGTCTGGTAAAGAATCAGGATTGTAGGACAAATCAAGATTTGGTTTTGGACCTACATATAATCAGGTTGAGATCTCCATTTAACATTCTAGATAAAGTTCAGTTTGATAAAGCGCGTGGGAGAGGTCTGTGTTACAGAAAGAAATTTGGAAGTTGTTAGTATAAAAAGGCATTAAAACCATGAATGAAACTATAGAGTAAGCTTTGATAGAAAAAGGACCAGTAATCGAGGTCTAGGGTAATGATGAGGAAGAAGAGCTAGTCTAGGACTATAAAAGAAAAGGCAATAAAGTAGAGGGAAAACCAGAGGCCAAATGAAAAAAATGTTCTGAAGGAGAACACTAACTGAATGTTTAAATGCTGTTGAGACAATAAAATGAAGAATAAATTTACATAATTGATCTGGAAAAATGACTTTATTGAAAAAAGTGCTCTGAGCTTTCTTTCCTCTTTATTCTCATTGGCTAAAATGAGGTCATATGATTAGCCATAAATTGATCAGAATTAAACCCCCTGTGCTGGAGAAAACACCTCTGTAATCAGGGAACTCTCTCTTGAAAAAATTCAGAAATTAATTAGCAATGAAGCAATGTTAGGGGATTAGTTATTGGCTGGCAATAAACACAGTCTATCATGATACATTTTATTTTTACATGAAAATTCCAAACCTCATTACAGTCAGAGCTGGTTCAACCTTTGGTAGTGTACTGGTCCTGCCATCAGTCCTGTGATGAACTAATTGCTAGGCATTTGTATATTTTTAATTGCAAAATAATCACTCCCTTCTAGAAGTTAACATTCCAAAGACTTTTAAAACTAAATAAGAAAGCCGCCAAGTGAAAATGAACCAACTGCATGAATTTTTTTGCCCTGTAAAACTCTAGAACCATGTGCTTGTCAAACTCTGAAGAGTAAACAGTTTGGTCACACATGTGAAAATTAGAAAGTTACTACTGACCAAGTTTTGAGGAAAAGCAATCTTGGGTTTTTTTTTTCTAAATGCATCCTAAAGAATTCTCCATGTGAACTTTCAAATTCTGTGGCCCTCAGCTCCTACATTCTCATTATTCAGTAAAAATCCTCTCTTTTGCCTTTATAAAGTTTAATTAATTAATTAATTAATTTTTTGAGACTAGGTCTCAATATGTTGCCCTGAGCAGGTCTCAAACCCATGGACTCAAGCGATTCCTAGTCTCAGCCTCACTTTGTAGACTGCAATTAAAGGCACACACCACTGTGCCCAGCCAAAAAGTTTCTTAAAGTTAAGCATTTCATTATCATTTGTCTGTAACAGCATGGTGGGTTATGGGAACTATCCTTTCTTACTTCCTCTCTGTTGCCATTTTTTAGCAATTATGTTTGAGTGTGTAGTAGGGATGAAGGTAGTGACCCTGTAAGACTAGGCCTGTTTTGTTATTACAATAATAATAAACTAAACATAAAAAGCCATTACCTTATGAATGCTACTTTGCACCTTCTAAGAAAATCAGTAGAAAACAAGAATTGTTGGAACAAAACCAATAGGGAAATAATGACACTGTCTACTATATGTGAAGCAAGTACCTCACAGAGAGCACAGCACTGAGTAGGTCCTCAACAAATAACAGCTTCATGAACACAGGACACTACAGCTACACAGTGGAGTCTTGTCCGAAGGTTCTTAATATCTAGTTTGAGGAAAAAGAGTTAATGTTGAAGAAAGCAGACAAAGGAAATCTACCAGATGGCAGTGAGGAAAGTGAAAATCTATCAAACCCAAGAAAGAAAAGTCATATAAAGAAACCTCTGGTCCAAACCCCACACCACACAGTGAAGGCAGTGAGGTGGGGTGGAGGTCCAGACTGCTGTTAATAAATCATAGGCAAGTTAGTGCCAGAGTCTGCCCAGATCATTAGGTCCCACTCCACCATCTCTTCAACTGTCTGTCTAGATCCACTTTCAGTGCCAGGACTTGCTCTCCTTTATTGAAGGGTCAGGAGCAAGTCTGTGAATCACAATAGATAATACCCTTGTTCAACTTTGTCTTGGAGCATTCTAAGTATTTTTACCCTTCACTTTTGACTGGAGTTCATTGAAAATGGTTACTTTGAAATAATCATTAAGTGCCTGACTCACAATGTTGTTTGCGTTACCAATGTATCATTCTCCACCATTTCCTTTCTCCTCTCTAGCAAAACTTTCAGTTCTGTCCAGGCACTTTGCAGGAAGTTGGACCTGCCACATCTTTCAGGAGTGAATCATGACTGGTGTAATCCTGACGTGCTCCTTGCCAGCGATTGGTTTAGGAGTGGGTATGTGGTCCACACCAGGCCAATAAGTTGTAAGAGGGGGTTAACTGTGGTACTGCTGGGAGAGGTTTCCTCAATCTATATTTGCAAAGTGGTGGAGAGACTGTAGCAACTCTTTTGTTTTCAGATGATGTTCTGTGAGGGTAAGATGGCTGCACCTGTCTTGGTCATCTTATGACCACAAAGGAAATTACCAACACACTGAGATAAATGGGGGGGGCGAAGAACCTATGAATGATGTTGGTGGATATCTGAATGACTCAACTTGAAGCTTCTGGTCTCAAGCTTGTTGTTATGTGTGGAAATAAATACTACAGTTACCTTAGCCACTTTTAACTGTACTTTTTGATCATCAAAATAAAAAACATCCTAATTATTTTAGAATAGTAACCAATCTCCAGACTTTCCAATAACCCTGAAGTTTATTTTGTTTTCTGAACACAACAATCACACCAAAGAGGGCTGGCTTTAGAATGGCATTTCTGCAATTAGGCCTTTGCAGTTGCAAAACCTCCCTGGTGGCAGGATTCCACCACAGACTATCTCTTAACTCTCTGTTCCAGAATATCTATTCATTTTAACATGGGGTTTTGGCCTGAACCAAACCTTGTTTATACTATTAGTACTTAACACATTTCCTGACTCTGTTGGGTTTCTCTTATTTCTTACCACCTGTGTCAGAAAGTGGTGGACACTTTGAAGAAAAATAGGCATTGGAAGAAAAAGCAAATTCTCATCAGTTTTATGGGTAGTAATATCTATTTCCCTCCAGATGGGTGAGATTTGGATCTGGCAAGTTCATGATGTATACATTTGTAATTTATGAAACATTCTTTTTTTTTATTATTTGAATGAGGACAGTAATGATATTCCTTCACTGTATATAGTTATTAAGAGTCCTTTGCTTATGTGAAGGCAGCTTATGGAAGGTTTCAGCCAAACACAAAACCACTTATTAGGACAAATAGACCTTTTAAAAGAATACTATACTCTCATGAATAAACTAGTTTCTGATTGGTTAGAGTTGCAATTTAGCTTTTATCAGTAATTAAAGGCATGCCATGGAGCAAACTCGTTAGTTGACACCAATTAGAACTGGTAGAAGAACTAATGAGTCCAAGAAAAAAGTTATTTATTTCTAAACTTTTGAAGCATAATTGTTGTGTAAATCGGATAGCAGGCAAATCTTTTCCATACGTTTAGGTTGGTAATTGAGAAATAAAATGGTTACCAAATGTACTCTTTGTCCAGTTTTGTTCTGCAGTCGATTTCTCTCGGGACTCTTTAAAGTGTAAGGAAAAGGTGATGTCAACAGCAACGTACTCTGGGCAAACGGAGCCAGGATTAATTAATAGAGATGAAAGGGAAACACTGGGCCTTTCTTAACCATCGCCTCACAGTCCCCACAGTTAGATACTAGCTGCTCTGCAGATGACTGAACACAGTGCCGAGGATGAGGGCCAGAGCCCGGAGACCACCTCGTATTTAAAAACAAAACTTAACAGAAGAATGGAGAATGAGACTTGTCTCCATCTCATTTCCAGGATGTAGTTTTTAAAATGAGGAGCTCTCAAGAGTTATTCCCTTTGAAGTTTAATATGTGAGACTTTACATCAATATAACATTTTAAATGTGTTAAACAAATTAGTCTCTGGTTACAAAAGTTTTGAGACATTTGCAAGTTGCTGTTTAACTAAATTTAATATGTGCCGGCAAAGTTGATCGTTCAGTTGTTCATTTAGAAGAATGCACGTTTGGAATGATTAATAAATAAGCCAGCCTCCCATTGCTTCAACCTCTGTGTTTATTTGAAGGCAATCTACTTTAAAAAGACATTAATATTCTTAGAATTATTATTAGAATAATTGCTTTTACTCCTCTCAGAACACACATTTTTTCTCATTTCCCTTCAGCACAGACAGCTTTTCACTCAGATATAAACTTCCCATTATTATTCCCCATCCCCCAAAAATGAAGAATAGGAATTATACACTTTTCACTAAGGAATAATTAATTTGTCTCAAGTATTAGAACAGAGAATTGTAGAGTGACTTTGAATGGTAGTCTCTGAGGAGTAGCATTGTTTGTTCTCTCCAGTCTTTAATGAGCTTTAGTAAATGGCCAGGAAAAATTACCTTCTTTCTGTAATATGAGAGAGGTGAAGAATGAAGGAAGCTATAGAATCCCTAAGAGAATAGGGAACATAACACACACACACACACACACACACACACACACACACACACACACACACTGGCCTCCTTCACAACAGCACTTGAGTTGGTTCAGAGGACACATTTCTCCTTTAGACTTATCTGAAGACAAGAGATCTGGTTACGAAGTGCATTAAAACAGAAGCATGTCCCTAATTTGTATTGATTATTGTTATCGTTGCCACTGTTGAATCTGCTGGGGAAACCATCCATCCTGTAATTCCATGGGGCTGGATATTTGTTATACCCACTATGCTAATTTCTTTTTCTTTTTCTTTTTTTTTTTTTTAATGACTGGAAGAGAATTAGAACTGGAACTTTAATAGAAATTAGTTATGAAAGATGTGCCCCTCCCCCATAAGTCACTGAACTCCATAAAAAGAACCCCTAGACTGTAAAGGTCCAACCCTAAAGGAGACTTCTCCCAGCCCCGACTTGTACAAGGAGTTGAATCATCTTCCCCAGATTGCAGCAGACTACCTTGATTTACTCAGGGTGTTGCCTTGCCTGTTCTCCGAGGAATGGGTCTTTTCAGTTTAAAGTTTCTTAGGTCGAGGGGTATTTCACACTCATTTAAAAGTAGCCTGGAAAGTGAACTTCCCAGGAGACACCCAAACCCAAAGAGGCACTTTCTTCCTTCCACCCTCTCAACCTCATGCTGGGGTTCAAGGGGACCCTTGAACACTAGAAAGAGAGGGACACCTCTCTTCCTAGCCTGATTTCTGAACAAACTGAAAAGTAACACAAAAGCAGGCAGGAAGGGGTTCAAAATCACTCTCAAACGGATAAAGCTATTCTATGTAACAGTGTTGTGTATACCTGTGGACTTGAAGCTTCATCTCACCCAGAGCTCCAAGTCTGTCTGCTCAATGTGGAAGCACAGGTTTCTACAGCTCAACCACAGATTGGGGGCAAACTACAGGATAGGGTAGAGAGAGGGCAGGCTGGGCCCCAGGGTGACTTCCTCCTGGAAGGAGGACCAGGCATGCCTGAGCTCTCCTTTCTCTTAGACAGCCAGCATCCTCAAGGCTGGCACTGAGATGTGACTGAAGCACTGAGACATGACCATGGTGGGTGCTGTCCATCTCTGTCCTTGCCTGCACTCCCTGGATTGTGCTCATCTTCCCTTCCTCATCAGTAGCTGCTGACCTTAAGCTTTTTTCTAGCAGAACCCTAAGCTGTCACTTTGACATCTTATAAACTGGTTCTCACTAAAATTGGAGTGCCTGCTAGAAGCTTAATATATTATGTGCTGTCAATAAGAAAGGAGGGGGCATGGGTTTTGGAGTTGAACAGATCCGTGTGATTTCAGTTGTTCTTCTTACTAATTTTGCACTCTGGAACAATTTCTGTGAGCTCTCTGCAGCATGGAGCCCTCATCAGTGGGCCATGCCCTTGCTGGTGGAGATACTGCAGGCACAGTCACAGCCCAACCCCGAGGAAAAGTGCCTGTCCTTCTGTTCATATTCAAATGTGAAAGGATGATAACAGCAGCAACAACAACAATAGTTTCTAATGATATGATGCTTAGAGTTTACAAAATGCTTTAATATACATATTACATAAGAGTTGTGAGGCTGCTCAGCTCTCATAATAGCACTCATAAGGCAGCAATTAGCTCTATTTTGCGGGTGAGGAAACTGAAGCTGGGGAACAGAAGTGACCGGCTCAAGGTCATTTACCAAGGAATTCACAGAACTCAGGCCCTAATATGAGTTCTCTGCTACAAAATCCTCTTTCCTTTCTACTCATCTGATTACCTAACAACAGGAGGTTTTTCTAATGCTTAAAAACTAGGGGTGGTATCCCTTAAAATCAGGAGGCAAAGTAGCAGCCTGGGGCTTCATCCAGCTGCCAGATGTGCTTTATTTAGCTGACAGGGTTTCTTAAAATTTTGAATTGTTGACTTACATTTAAATATCAGGATATCACTTGTAAAGATGTGAATTTACAGCTTCTCTTAAAAACCCTAAACCCTAGGCCTAAAACTTGCATGTCCTTGTGGTTCAACCACAATTGACACTGCAACCTGGAAAAAGCTACTTCTTTGCGCACCCAATGGAGTGAAGTGAGAATCATGGCATACCTATGTTAGAGGATGACTGATAATTAAAGAAGATAAAATATTCAAAATGTTTAGAACAGTCCCTGGTACATCTTCATTAACTTTAGGCGTTATTTTTATTCTATTTACTACTGTCTGCCAGCAAAATGGAGACTGGGGTTTTCCTGGAGACCTGCAAACTGTTCTGATATATGGAGAAATAGAAGATGAAAGTGTTATTTTAGTCTGACATATAAAGCCAAAGTGGGTTCATATGCAGAAAGCACAGCTTAACCCAGCATTAATGCCGGAGCTGTTTTAGTGAAGGTTCCGAAGAAAAGATTTGTTGTGTCTCACACTTATGATATTTAAAGCAAAGAAGGGGGGAAATCTCTCATGGGCTGGCATTTGGAATGGCGTTGCTAGGAAGGAAGGAAGTAAGAAGGAAAGGGAGGGAGAGGAGGGAAAAAAGAACTTTTTCTGGTTTTGCTTAACCTTACAAAAGAAGGAAAACGGGGTGGGGAGGAAAGGGAGAAAAAGAGAGGGAAGGGACAGGAAAGTGGAGAAGGGGGAGAAAGAGAAGGGAAAGGAGAGCAAGAAGGCTGCTCCGAGTAAGAGCTAAGGTGACTTACCCTGCTCTAGGCGCTGTGGGTATGCCATGCCCTCTGGTAGCAACCTGCATTTTGCTTTGTTTCGCTTTGAAAAACTTCAAAGTTTCTCCAGACTTCATCCTCAATTAGAACAAATGTCAGTAACATGCTTGAAGAAAATTTGTTTAGAGATGTGTGTATGGTTGAAAATTGCACATTACACATGCCCTGTGCATGATTTTCCACTAAATTTTTAACGATGAGCGGAGGTACATGGTTCCAGATAGACGAGTGAATCTGAATGTATATATCTGGTGCTTTGCACGTTGACATAAACACAGCTGCTTTTATACATTTGAGAACATTTGTGTTTATTTGAATGTGTGATGGGGAGGTCATCAAAATGAACGCACTCGTTGTGTTTATTTGAATCTCACATCGCTCATAAGAATACATGCTGTGTTTGAACATGCAGTCAAACACCAGCTTCTCTAAAAGGCAAATCAAACCCCAAAAGGCAATTCAGTGCAAAACCCCATTAATGCTGCATTAGAGTGGAAATTCCATTTACATGAAAGCCAAAGAATTTGGAGCTAAAGGTTTTTCAGCAGCAATCTTACCTCTACTAACTTAAGAGAAACAGTTTCTTTCCATTACTTTATCACAGTACATATAATTTGTATTTAGTAACATTGAAAAAAAGAAGAAAAAACCCAAACCCTAGCACTAAAGTACAAAAAAAAACGTTGCATGGTACTAAGGAACAATGTACCATTATAATATCAACAGCATAGAGAGCACAGTCTTGCTGCTTCTTGCTGGGGGCCTGTTGCTGGCTGTGGAAAGGAAGGCAGAGTCCATCACCAGCAGAATTTGGGTTTACAGAGTTGGTGATAGTCATGGCAGTGGGGATGATTTGAACACGCACTTGAACGCTCACTTCTACCAGCACAAGGATGTTCAGCTGTCATCAAAAAAGGAAAAAGGCAAGTTGTTAAAGATGAGGTCCACAGGGAGAGACACATCTAAGATTGCCCACGTTCATCCTGAAACAGGTTCTTGCCCAACACAGCAGCTAATGCTACACAATCCTTTGCATACTCCCAATGTAAGAATAGCATTAAACTTCACACCTGACATTTTGAAGTGATACAGCCTGCTACACATGCCCTGTTCTCAAGGGCGGATCTAATTAAAAGCAAGGCCCCTCTCTGCTATGCCAGGAGGGGTGTTCTTCACTCCACGTATATGGCAATTAGGAAGCATGCTTAGCTTGTCCTGAACTGAGGCAGCTGCCATTAGAAGCTTCAGTGTTATATTCTCATAGCTTGTTACCTGTGGTTCTTTTTGGAAAAAAAATATTAAAAGAATATAAATAAACAGAAGGCAGGAAAGGGACGCAATGAACAGCAAGATGAGGTTCCTCTGGAAATTAAATAGCAGAGGCAGGTGATTGAACAACAACAAGAAAAAGTGTGTTCTGTTTGGCTTAGGAGAGCTGACAAGATTACAGCTGATGGTGGTTTGGCTGCAGAGGAGGAATTTTATTGTGTGATATACATTAAAGCCAGAGGGAGTGGGGTACAGGAGAAGGAGGTGAGCCTATCTCCACAGAGCCACAGTACATGAGGGTTTGGCCACCAGGCAAGACTACAAATATGTGAAAAACTTTCAAAATAAAAGACCAAAAAAAAAATCTTTAAAGGTCCATGTTGTTGTCATAACAGAAATTGCTTAGAATAACATAACGTCTCTGCTGGTTCCCCATTAGAGCAATTTCAAAATTCAAAACTGCTTAACTTTTCAAAATTAGATAAGATCTGTTTGATTGAGACCAGAAGCAACAGTCAATTTCTCTCTTCTGTTGTCATTCACTAAAGAGAAATCTTTATTTCTCTACCAAGAGGCATTTTTGTCTCCCTAAAATATAATTACCACATCACATTTTGTTACTCCATTAGTTTGAACACTTTTTAAATAATGGAATGGAAAAGGGGAAAGGAGTTGCATTTTAAATCAAACAATTTTCTGAGTTTTATGTGGAAAGCAAGATTATTATAAACCTCCCCTTTGATGAGTTCCCAGATATGTAAAGAGATCAAACTCCATGTAGACAAAAGAATTTTCTCCCTGGCTTTAGAGTGATATCTTGTTACATTAATAGCTCTTGATAGCTGTCATAAGACCCTTCATCTATAATCTTCAGACCTGGGAAACCAGACTCTAGAGCTTGAAGCCTCAAAGTTCCCCCCGCCCCATCGGAAACAGCCAAGTTTGCCTCTTGGAAAGAGACATGGGCCACAGTAAGAGAAAACAGAGTTGATAGAAGTGGGAAGGGAAGTAAGAGACAGTAGGAGTAACATGATCTCATTTTTATTTTTGAAAATGTAATATCTGCACGTGTATATGTGAGAAAAATATAGACTAAGGTATTAATGGGAGTCCTCTTTGTTAATGTATTTAGTACTTTTTGATAATAAAATGTGAATTATTTTTCAAATGTGAAGATTTTCAAAATCAGTGACATATACTTCTTTTCAGTTTCACCTCTGAAAAGAATTCATTCAAGGATACATCTCACTGATCTTCGAGGTTCTTGAACAACATATAGAATAAATCTCTTAGAGATCAGTTCTCTTTTAATTTCCATTTCATAGATAGTACAAGAAACACTCCCATGGAGACCCCTTCAGGGTCTCATGATGGTAAATGAAAGAGTTCCTAGACAAGCTAAGTTCTTTATCTACAAATACTAAGTCCCTTCTTTTAGAGGAAGATCTGCATTAATTTCCATTGTTTGTCAAAGTTGCATTCATCTTTTTTTAAACTCTTTTTTATTGATTACATATATATGTATGTATTTTACATTGTTGTATACCCTGAGGTTCTGCCACCACCCTGTCACCTGCGAACTGCCATCCCAGTGTCCCATGTCCACCCCTCCCCCAAGCTCCGCCGCTTTTGCTTTGTGCTTTAGTTCAGCTGTCAGTTTGTTAGTTTTAACTTTTTCTTGTCCTTTTGTTTGCTTGTTATCCCTATATTCTGCATATAAATGAGATCATCTAGTATTTCTTTTTCTTTCTGACTTATTTCTGCTAGCATGATTCCTTCTAGGTCCATCCATGTTATCACAAATGCATCAAATTTATCTTTTTTGATTGCAGAATAATATTCCATTGTGCACATATGCCACAACTTTCTGATCCAATCATCTGTTTTGAGGATTTGTATTATTTTCATATTCTAGCTATTGTAAATAATGCTGCAATAAACATATATGTACTCATCTTTTTAAAAGCCCTTCCAGACAGATGTTACTATTAGCTTCCACATTAAAATAAAGACCCAAAAGCACAGAGAGAATGACTTAACCATGCTGTGTAGCTGGGTGTGGCCAGACTAGACCTAACCAGAGGTGATTCTGAGCCTAGAATTAACCTGATAAGTAATGACAGTGTCAGGAGGATACACGATTAACCATACCCCAGTACGCCTCGAGTCAGAATGCCTAGAATAGAATCCTGCTTCACCGCTTACTAACTGGCTGAACTTGGGCAAGCTATGTATACTTTTTCTGCCTACAAATGCTTGGCAAATATTATTATATAATAACACTAATATTAATAACAGTAACTCTCTTAAAGACTTGTTTCAAGGATTAAATGGGCTAATCTTAATCATATAACTTAATAAGGAGGAGGAGGAGAATAATGATAAGTAATATAGGAGGACAATTTTCTAACCTTAAGTAAAAGAAATTCTTTAATAGATAAAAGTAAAAACTTGTTATTAAATTATTGTTATATACCATGGTCAGCTGAAGGCTCTGAAGATAAGGTCTACTCTCTATTAAAAAGGCCTACATAAACTATTTAAAGGGTGTTAAAGACAAACAGCAATTATGAAAGTCTGCCAAATTAATTAGAAGGACTGAAAGAGAATTTTAAGCAGAATCATTACATGAAGCAATACACTTTACTATGTGTGTCCATGAGCCACCCCAAGTCACCTAAAAATGCTGTCCCATTCTCAGAATATACTGATGGGCGGCTGTCCTGGCTAATGTGGAATCCAGGTTAATATGACAGTGAGCATATTGTCTCCAGAACAGGAGTACTTAGTCAGATGCTAGATAGTGGGTCTTGCTTTTCAGATTTCAAGGGGTTAAAAAAGTGATATATCAAGCTAAATACATCAAATTCAAAAGCTCTATGCAATGCAAGAAAATGTCAGCAGAACAAAAAGACAGCTCAGTGAATGAGAGAAGAAATTTGTATATCAAATAACCAGTAAGAGGCTCATTGCCAAGGTATATAAAGAACTTCTTCAATTTAACAACAAACAATTAACAAAAAACAAAAAATTAAAAAATAAGCAGAAGACATGAATAGACACAACTGTGAAAAGGACATACAGATGGTCAACAGGCCCAGAAAAGGCTCATCATCACTTATTTTTAGGGAGATATAAATCAAAACCACAATGAGATATCATCATACCAGAGAGTGGTTTGAATCAAAAAGTCTAATAACAACATATGTTGGTAAGAATATGGAGCAAAAGGAATTCTCTTGAACTGTTTGCGACAATGCAAATTGGTAAACCCATTTTGAAAAATGGTGTGGAGCTTCCTCAAAAGATATGATCCTCAAAAGAAATGCCAGCTCTGGATACTTATCCAAAGAATATGAAATCATTAACTTAAATAGTTCAAGCACAATGGTGTTTACTGCAGCATTATTTACAATAGCTAAGATTTGGAAACAACCTTAGTGATTATTGATAGATGATTAGATAAAGATGATACAATGTATATACATAGTGGAATACTATTAGGCAAAAAAAAGATGACATTTTGTTATTTACAGCAAAATGGAAGGAACTCAAGTGGATTGTAGGAAGAGAAGTTAATCACGAGAAAGATAAGTATGGGATAATTTCACCAACATGTGGAAACTTCTTCCTGACAAGGGGAACACCAGGCCCATGGGCAGGTGGCTGCAGAAGGACTGTGACAGGCACTAAAGCTGTGGGTTCTTTCTTTTCAGGGTATGAGTTTTCAGTGTGATTTTGTAGAAAGCTTCCTGAGGAGGCATTGTGGTCAATGATTTGCTTTTGTTACCACTCTGCACTTGGGATAGGTAGATAATCAGTTAGGACAAAGCAGGGTCTGGAGGAAGCCTGGGCCCAGTCACATGCTAGCACACAATTAGCCTCTTTAAAAGTCTGTGTTGGCAATGAGAAACCAATTCAGTTTTGGTTTTCCTTTTTAAGTTTACAGAATTTTCTTTCTACTGAAGGTGAAAATAGCTCTATTGAGTTCCATGGTGATTTATAGGTTTGCAATCTAGATTATGTACTAAAAACATCACGGACAGCATTGACATTGTTTTTAGCAGACATACCTCGGTGTATCAGTGAAGCAGGTGTCTCTGTTGATTTAAAATGTTTTCATTTTCCTGCTGGCCTTGGGGAAAAGAGCAGCCCCCCCCCCTCCCCTGTTGTCCTTCCTCCTCTGGTTCCTGTCTCCTGTGCCCCTCTGCCTGGTCTCATTGCCGGAATTGAAGCCAGAGCAGCATGGTGGGTATGCTGTGTTCTTCAGCACAGGCTCCTCTTCCAAGGTTGAAGATCCCCTTCTGCTCGACTGACCAGCCAACTAGGCACGTCGACAACCTGAAGAAATGCAGCCATGGCTGTTTTTTTGGAGAAATCTCCAGCCAGGGTGAGACTACATTCAGATGGCACTTTTAAACCAGATGTGTCACCAGTGATTCCGGAAAGTTCTCTCCCAGTATTTTCCTTTCAGATCTCTTTGTTACTCCCAAGTGGAAGTTAGTCACTGAGTCACTAGAAAGACAGGAAGATAGAAGATGCTCGAGAGGCAGCTTTCCACCATCGCAGGGATCTGATGGCCTCTGCTCCTTGCCTGTCCTTGTTAACTTCCGAGCAATACAGCGGATTGCCCATACTTTCACTGGAACCCTCGCTCCAAGATCAGCAGATATCTCGCCTCCTCCCTGCCTGGAAACAGGACCCAAGCCAGTGCCCTCGTTTATCATTGGGGTGCTGTTTTGAAAAGCCACTCTGGCTGCCTGCCCAATGTCTGTCTCCCCACAAACTTTTATTAATCAACTAGTGGACTCAGGCACCATGAGAAACGGCATCTCTGAAAGTTTGAAAGTCTAATTTGTGCTAGTGTTGTTAAATGATGGTAAGTTATAACCACTGAATTGGAACTCATTAACAGGGCGGCATTAAGGAGTCACTGCCACATTTGAAATCCCTTTTTAGGGGGAGTCGGGGGGCCATCAGGAACTCTCAGAGGGTCACTGAAGTCAGCACCTTTAGGAAACAAAGTGGTTCTATGCAACATCTCAAGGTTCCTGCCTGCTTTCTTTTTACTGAGGATCATATAAGCTCCAATAACTCAATTAATTAAGAGTAAAATGAAGACAGTGACTTCATAGTTCTTTGGTCAGTGAAAATTTTAACATTCTCATAACCCTTTTCATTCTCTCCTCCCTTTGTGAATGTTAATAGAAAAATCCTTTTAAAATGGTATTTTGTTAGCAGGGGATATGCCGACAACTCTGCAGTATCTTCCCACAGATCACTGCTCACATCATTCAGATGCTGAAAATTTTAAATGAAATCAATACCGGCCTATTCACGTCAACAGCACTATCCCTAGCAATGTAAAAATATATAGAGAAATTGCAACCCCAGCGACTTATCCAGCGCTCTTTTCATTACAGGTCGTCAATTAAATTATTTCTATAATATTGTATGCATCCACAGAATGTTACACAATGTTCATGCACATTATTTCAGCTTCACAGATTCCCTGGAAAATAAATGAGAGCGGACAAAAGGACTTAAGAGATCTAGTAAAGTAGCAAGGCATTTACAATTTATCCAGTTAGAATAGCCCCCAAGATGATGCTTTCATCATCACTTAAGAAACGGCAATGTCTTCATTCCTTCATTCTTGTGGTTCCAACTGATTCATCACTGTAAGAAGGAGTAATCCCAGAGACTGCTTGTAACAGTTGCCCAAGGGGGTCCAGAGGAACTTTGGACCTGGAGCTAGCGACAAATCAGTGAGATGTCTGTGGCAATGACCACAACTGACGGTTCCTGTCTGCTCAGAGTCTACTTTCCTGCTTTCGATTATAGCAAACAGAGCCTGCTAGTAGTCTAGTCCTCCTAGGATGACTCCCCAGGAGGTCTCGCAGTGCTATTCACCCCTGGTGTGGAGCAGAGGAAACCAACAGCCTGCGTAAGACTGGGCCCTGGAACTGGTGATCCCGCCAAGAAGCATTGCAGCAGGAGGATAAACGAACCGAATCAATAATTTCAATCACTGCCTATCCCTGACAGGAACTAGGGAGGGTCAGGGAGGGAAAATTCCATGACCAAAGCAGGAAGGCGCAAGCATAATCCAGCCTGAGAAGAAAACGAGGAAAATACTTCCACAGGGAATGCGGATTGGGTCAGGAAAAAGGAAAATGGGTTAAGTTCAGGGCACTAGTGCCTAGGACTTGTTCTTTCCCAAGGGAGCGCACCTGCCAACCACCAGTTTTCTGAGGAGTTCTCCTTCTGTGAGCATGGAATTGTCAGCTCTTTATTCTGAGCACATGACTGCTGGACTGGAACAGGACCCCACCATGCCTTCACCTTGCTCCCCTGTGGATGGCTGGTAGGGCCTGGTTGCAGTCTCAGGCGCAGGTGGGAGGCCCAGTATGATTATCCTCAGCTATGCAGGGATAGCTAATGGGCTAGATCAAGCCGCATGACCTGCTTTAGCCTATTTCCTCCTCTGTAGTAGGAGGGCTGCCTCAGGCAGCACTGCACATCAGATCCTCTGGGCTGCACACTGGAGGCTTCCGTGCAGGCTAGAGGCCTTACCTGCTGCTATGAAACTGCCCCTCTCCCTGGGCTGGCTCTTCTTCAGAAGAACCCAGCACCATGTTGAAAGCACCTCCAGCTGACCCCTTAATTAGGCTGATAGCCTTTTAATTTTTTTTTAATTAAAGAAACATTACATCGGCTTGCAACACTATGTAGGTCTCAGGGATACAGATTTATATCAATATCTGTATACACCACATTATACTTGTCACCAAAAGTCTACTACCCATTCATCCTCAGGCCCACTTCTGACCCAATTCTAAACCAACTCTGACCCAATTCACCTGCCCACTACTCTCTTCCTTTCTGGTGCACTATTTTGTTCTTTTGGACTCATTATCTTTTAGTGAGTGCCCACCATCTGGGACTCTTATTCTTCCCAGAAGACTTACAGGGCATTATTATTTGTATCCCCATTTTATAGATAGGGAAAGTTAAAGAAGGAGCCAAATGTTTGCTTATGGTCATTGAGCCAGTCCCCAGGAGAACCAGAAAACAAATGTGAGTGTTAAGGCCGAGTGCCCTGACCCTCTCCCTCTCTGCCCTTCTTGTAGCGCAGTGAGGGGTTAAACAACTTCTGCAGAGGGTCTTCGCTCACCATCCAAGAACTCAGCAAAGCCCTTCTCCCAAAGTTTACTCCAGATACAATGAAGAAGCAGATGGGATACCCCTCCTCACCCTCCTCCTCTCCCCTCGTTAACCCTCTTCTCCTCTCCCCTCCTCAGTGCTCCTCACCCTCCCTCTTCTCACCCCTCCTCTTTTCTTCTTTTCCTCCTCTCTCCTCCTCACCCTTCCTCACCCCTCCTCACCACTCATCATATCCATCTTCCACTCCCTTTATGCCTCATGTGGGACCCTCAGCTTCACCTCATCATCCATGTCCCAGCCCTCTTGGCTGATGCAATCCTCTCTCACCCATCCCCCACATCGACATCTCAGTCAAAAGATGTTCCTTCCTGGTCCCTAGTTCCTCTGAGTCTTGCTGTCTGTGATGAGACTGCCCAAAAAGGCACTCCTGAGGTACAGGGGTAGTATAGAGAGCCTTCAATGGTATATCTCATTTCCACCATCAGGCTAGGAAACCCAAATTATAGCTTAGAGTTTCTGGAAGTCAGGGAAGGTCACTTGAAGGAGACCTAGTTGAGAAGTAAGTCTGAGACATCGGCCACCAGCCCAATCTATGACAGAGAGCCGCCCCCGTCTCTCACAGACCTAGTTCAGGAATCTCAGGTAATGGAAACCCACCTAGGAAGGAAGGTTTTGGTGAGGAATGCTGCTGGTGTTTATCAGTGGAGGGAGATGGTATGAACAGAAGGTTAGCGGAGGCCTGGCTCTCTTCCCAAACTACCATCATGGGAGTGACCCCCAGTCTTCCTGAGAATTCTACCCGGAGAGAGCAGCAAGCAGCTCACAGAGTCAGCACTTCTGCTCCATTAACGTTGTTTTTCAATACAATTCACAGGAAAAAAAAGTCTAAGAATGTCTACGTGTAAGGTCCCGATCTTACATCTGGAGACATGGAGATGAATAAAGCATCATCTCTGACCCTGAGTCCTTAAAGTCTGGTGGGAAAGAGACACACACAGAAGTAACCACAATACAAAACAAGCAGTGGTGAGCACTAGACAGAGACAGACACGGAGGGCTGTGTAGGCTCAGAGACCAGCTGACCATGCTGTCCTCAGGATTCTGCAGAGGAAGGGGCCCAACCTGGCTTTGAAGATAAGAAATGCAGAAGCCTTATCACTTTTGAGCACTTAATACCTACCCAGCTTTTGGCATGTTTCACCCTGGAAAATCATTGCACTGTGAGGAGGCAATGACCCCCATTTTATACACAAGGGACTTGGGTCTCAAGAGAGTGTAAGCAGTTCACACTCACATAGCCCAAGGGAACAGCAATAGCAAAAGTCTTGCAGTTGGAAAGTAAGAAGGGGAGCAAATATGCTAGGTAACAGTTCCCAGGGTGGATGAACAGGGAGGTAGGAGAGACCCAGAAGGTAACTCTGTTGAGGGGAGAGTAGGAACTCTGCAACCCACTATTTGGGCTTGTACACCAATTCTATTACTGAGTAATTCGCTTGACACTCTGCTCCTCAGTTCCCTCATTTTAAAAAGAGGGATAATACTACCACATGAATAGAGTTGTGAGAATATGCTTATATTATACATATATATGTATTATGAATACATTTATATATAAATACATTTATATATATATAAATACATATATATCATAGAACAATGCTGGGGATATAGTAAATGCTTTACGTATTGGCTGCTACTATTAACATAATTATTATTGAAAAAGCAGCAATTTAGCTTAGAATATGCAATTTGGACTCAGATGATCTCCTTCAGTCCCTGGCTTTACCACTTCATGGCCTTGTGACCTTGATGGAGCTGCATCACCTTTCTGTGTCTCAGTTTGCTCATCTGTAAAGTAGGGAGATCACTGCCAAACTCAGAATGAAAACTGAAAGGAATATCTGTGTAAGGAAGGTTGCAAGGAGACACTATTTGCAAAAACAGGAAGTCTGGCTCCACGCATGAGGTTATTTCTTAATCCTACCCTCACTTCTGCTCTGCTGGCTTCTTGGTTATAGACTAAAATGTTCCTTCACAATCAGTTCTGCAGGGTCCTCATGGGAAAGTCAATAAAAAGTTCAGCAAAAGAATTGTAAATTCTTAATTGTAGGGGATTAATAAGGCTTTATTATGGTAAATTTACCTCACACATGATTTAATAGGTCAAAACTACATTTTGTAATTAAAAACCTAAGAAATCATGCACATTGAGGCTCATAACACACAAATTTTAGTCTGAAACAACTAACTCAGGAAACCATAAAAAACAAAGCACTGTCTATAAATCATGGCTTGGGAAGAGGCATGGTTTTAGGAGGCAAGTAGATCTGTTTGGGGGTTTAAGTCAGTCCTCTCCTTAGAGTGTCTCAACCCTTATCATTTGAACTCTTCAACTGGCCTCATTTTACAGCTTATGTTTCAAGCAAAAAGGAAAACTAACACACAAAGTAGTGGTCACATCAACAGTGACATCAGCCTCTATACACAACTGGGCATCCATCCCCCTGCCTCCCTAACACACTTGGGCAAAACACTCAGAATGTGTGTCAGCCTTGCATGCCTCCACTGAAACTGTATATCCGGCATCAGTTTATATTAGAGCTAGGGGTCAATTTTACTTAGGCAGTAGGAAAGATTGCTGAGAAGTTCTAGAAGATTCTCAAGGTAATACGGAACTTTTAAAATTAGAAAGCAGTGTTGCTTAATGGTGAGGCAGACACATCTGGGAAGGAGGCCAGTCTACTCCAGGTGGACCTGGAGACAATCCCTCTGCTCACTGAGCCTGTGTGCAAAATTTTCTTCTTTTGCAAAATGAAGCTAATAATACAGTTGGCCCCTGAGTTGTGGATCCACTTATATGTGGAATTTTTTCAATCCTCCCTCTTTCTCCTCCTTCTGCTCAATGTGAAGACAATGGGGATGAAGACCTTTATGATCATCCACTTATAATTTTTAAAAAACCTTTTCATTACCTTATTTATTGTAAGCATATAGTACATAATAAATATAATGCTCAACCTGCATGTTCATTGACTGAATATGTTATTGCTGAGAAGACTAGTCTACAGCAGGCTATTGGGAAATCATGTGGGAGTCAAAAGTTATACATGGATTGTCTATGTGGTGGGGTGGTGGTGGTGTTAATAATTCTCACATAGATTGAGGATCAATTGTTCCTGCCTCTTAGAATTGTTTCAGGGACAGCAAAACAGTGTAAAGCACTGTGTTTTGGTTCACAGCAAGCACTTGGTATTAATTATTATTAAAACCGCATTTAGGCAAAGGTATCAGGAGGAGTGGAGGATCAAGAAGGGGAAATTCTAAAACTTACATCACTCTCTGCCTTGCCCTGAATCACAGAGCAGTTTCTTTACCTGAAAAAGAGCTCCATTCTGAGCTAGAAATCAATCATTTTAAAATTCAACAAGTTATCCAATAAGATTCGTTCTTTGGTGTGAAGTTTGAAATTTCACTTAATGCTGTGCCTGGTATTTCTTTCAAAGGAAAGGAAGTTGAAAAAGTTTGTGACAAAGTTATTTTGGGAAAGAAAAACAAAACAAGAAATTGGTTGATTTGAAATCTATGCTAGTGAAAGTTTCCAAGTCGAATGTTTTTTTAATCATATTTATTTACCTATGTGAATGCACATTACATACATGCTTAAATACTGGTTTAATATCAGCACCTAAAGTTCTTTGTTCATACATGAACAAGGGAAACCCTCTCTCGCTGTAATTGCCTGGGGGTCAGGGGCACAAAATCCCCAGGAGACCTCATTTTCAGTCTTGGTAACAGTCATCTCTAGTGGTACGGGGGCAAATAGGTTTTCATTTGTTTGACAAGATTTCCAGCTGGGGTGTCATCAAGTGTCACTCACCAGAGCATTGCTGCCTCCCTGAAACTCCCACCTCACTTCCCCAGTCCCTGTGATTGAAACCAGCTCTGGACACCATGGTCTCTCACCTGGGCTCTTTTCCTCAGAGCTGGGGGTCTGTAGGGCAGTGGTGCTATGTCCTCTGTTCCTCCTCTTCCAGAAGGTGCCCAAAGGGTGTCCTCACTTTCTGCACCTGTTCCCAGGTAGTAAGGAATAGAACATTCAATTCATGGCTGGGAAGACAGCTTTTCTCTGCATGGCCAGCAGCCTACTTTGTAACAAAACTTCCACTCCAAGATAAACAAACTTTTTTTTTTTTTTAACCTTTTGGGCATTCTGCACATAATTACCTAAGGCTGGTCAAATGAACTCCACTCATGGCCTCTATTTTGGGGTCTACCACCCACGAGTTAATTAAATCAGATTAATTAATAAGCTGAGAACTCAGAAAGCTAAAACTTATAAATAGGAAAAAAGGAATTGGGGGATGAATGAATTTCCCGCAGCAGCATCTTGGCTAAGTAAATGCGAGCCGCTTTGGTTTTCCTTTATGAAGAGTGGGAACATATTTTCAATGTAGGGGGAGTAGAGCAACTTGCTTCCGGTTACAAGCATACTGGAGAAGCTCTGGATGCCCTGAATGCTTGTATTTAAAGTCCAAGCTGAGCACCACATAGGTGTTTCTCTTGTTGAGAGTCTCCGGTCTGCCCTTCCTCCCCGGTCCCTCCCACCCCTAAATCTGCGCCCCTCCTGGCCTTGAACTTCACTTGGGTTTGGAGCCAAATCCGGCCACAGAACGGCCTTGCTGTAATTATGTCGGTCAAGGCCTGTGTTCTTGACAAAGAAAACATTCCTCTAACTCAACCTGAGTAATCCTTAATGAGTCCTTGTATCTTGTGATAAATTTCATAATTATTCAGCCCCTACCACTAACACCGAAATTCATCAGTCAAAGCAAATTAGCCGAGATTCATTAGAATAAGACATCTAGTAGGCACATGTACTTTATTAGCCTCTTACACCAATAGTTTTAATTAGGTACATATTTCACAGCTCTCGAGCTACTCCAGTGAAGTGCTGCCTTTATCTCTTTTATTTACAGTAACAAGCTATCAAACAAACACCACCATAATTAAACTTGGATATAAAAAACTTGTTTTATTAATGGCAGCCTGTTCGAGCCTGGGATTCCTGAAACCTGCAGTAGACAGATATTTTTATTAATTAAATAAATACTATTCAATTAAACTGAAAAGATGAGGTGATGCATGAGGGGGGCCGTGAGCTAGAATTAAGAGTGAAATTCTCTTCTTCTTTCCTTGCTGGTGGTTTCCTCTAGCTCACCTTCAGCAGGAGGAAAAAGCATCTCTTCATCAGATATTTTAGGGATGAGAAAAGTGATTAAAATCCAGAACATTTTTAAATTATTAATAAGGAATTTAAATGATGTTATAAAAAAAGGAAATACAGGAGAAAATGTTACACATTCATGGAATTTTGGCTCATGCATAATAAACAGTTGAAAATACTTTCGTTTTAATACTACCCAAATTAAAGAGGCTAGAAGCCACGCCACAGGCTTTCACTTGCGGGTGTCAATAAATGACAAATGGCGCCATCTGCTGGTCATCAAGTTAAACACTTAATTCAGAACCCAGCTGTCAGAGTTGTCAGGTCTTCGGTTGGTAGGTTGTGAAAATAAGATTCAATAAATCTCTATGCTTACAGATACTTTCTTAAGGTATAACTCCATAAGAAAGTCAAAGTTTCATCTTAGTTCTGAAGCTCTCATCCAGAGGCTTCAGGCAAGATGATGTTTTGGGAGAGGATGCCAGCCTGCCGTATGAGTTGAGCTCTTAGAAGTGAATAAAGAAGGATCACAGCCAGATTCTCAAAAAACAACAAGGAATGGTTAAGAAAACTGCTAAGCACACTCTTAGCCAAGGGAATGATATGGCCCGATGCTTTTGAACTTTGAGTTCCTGACTAATAGACCAGAGAGACCCGCAGAATTCTGGCAAGTTCTTAGGGCTCTCTCGGAGATTCTGTGACACCACCGCGTTCATCCTCAAGTACTTTTTGGAATGCTTGTTCCTTTGTTCCTCTTCTGACCTCTCCCCCAGTGTTTCCAGCGCCTGAATATGAAATTCCTCACTCCAGACCTCCCAGGGGCTGGTGTGAAATTATATCATTTTAATATAAATGAGCTATATTGATTAACAAAATCAGTTTATACACATCATTGAATGGAAATATAGGTGCAGTAACCTTTGAACAGCTTATTTTAAAATTCAAATCCTCAAAAAGAGAAAAACTCTCCATGATCCCAGTTCTGCAAAAAGCCGTCCTTTTATAAAGCCCAGTGTACTCCCTCAATCCTTCAGAGGCCAGCAGACTTCACATATTAAAAATCTACATTTCCAGAACCCACAGTCAGTGGGACCTTTATCCCTGGCCACATTTTTGAGTAAAATGTAAAATGAGATCATTTTGAAGATTCCTTTACTGTTGTTCTCATTGCTCATAAGAAGCAGCAGAGAAAATAATTTACATTTTTATGGGATATCATTTAAGAGGGTATTGCAAATAAGAATGAAGAATGTTATTAGTAAAATTTGAGTAAACTTGAATTGCTTCTCTTTTTTCTGTGAGACTTTTCCAATAGGAATGTTCTGAGTGAGAAGTTACCCAGCTACAGACTGTCAGAGAAAAATGTGAGTTGCTCACACACTACAGAGCGATTGTGTGTGTGTGTGCGCGCGCGTGTGTGTGCATGTTTTTCTCCAAGTCCATTTTCTTCCATGAACATTGAAAACAGATTGGAAAAACTTCCTGCAAGGGAAAATCCCCTGAAAAAATAGTCTTTACCATGGGCAAATAGTTCATGATTTCCCTGCCTTCCTGAATGGCCTTCTACCTTGAACAGGCCACAGTGGCCCTGTCCCTCAGGCCTCTGCTTGTTTTTCATAGCCTACCCGTAAGAATCAGAATTCATTCAAAATCCAGTGCCTTCCATGCTTGATCAACTGGATCCCTGCATCCTCTCACTGCTTATTAACTCCCATATTACCTTCCTCTGCTCATGGACTTCAAAAGGCAGTCTTTCTGAGTCTTGAACTGGAAGCAGTAGACAGAAATGATGTCGACAGTACTGATATGGAAGAGATGGGAAAGAGGTATGAGGGTGGATGAATTAAGCACTTTTTCTATACTAGAATTCACAGCTTTCTCTTACTGGAACCCTTTTCCCACAGAAGTCTCATAACGCTCCCAATAATTGGAAGATTCTCCTTGTTTTGTAGATTTGGAGACTGGGATTCAGAGAGGTTAAGGCACTGGTTGAGCATCACACAGCATTGCTGGTAGAGGTGGGTCTGACTTCAAAGCCCTCACTGTTCTCATGGCACCATGTTGGCTCCTTGAATTAACTCTCAGCAGCAAGAACAACTTCCAAGAGAGAAGATTTCAGAGGTCCAGAAGACCCCCGGACAGGGTCATCTCACTGTGCTACAGCACAGCTGAAGTGTTCTCCCCAAGCTACAGCATGAGCTCTGATCTCCCATCTGATCTTTACTTATTCTGATTCCTGGCAAGTCTCTCCCTCTGGGCACCCCTCAGAGGGTTCATAATAGTTCCCCAGAATTCAAGTTAGTTTATCTTTTGAAAATGTTCATATTATCTATAATTATAACTTCTGGTCACTCAGGTCCTATTACCCCCTGCATTTGTCAGTGAGGAGCTTCCATAACATAATACCACTGATAGGTAGTTTAAACAAGAGGTTTTATTTCTCATCATTCTACAATTCTGGCAAGTTCAAGATGAGGG
The DNA here is from genome assembly GCA_004024945.1 of Uropsilus gracilis. Taxonomy (NCBI): domain Eukaryota; kingdom Metazoa; phylum Chordata; class Mammalia; order Eulipotyphla; family Talpidae; genus Uropsilus; species Uropsilus gracilis. The sequence goes on along the minus strand of PVHY01000372.1, from coordinate 210,684 downwards.
TACTGGTCACTTCCTGGTTCACAGACAGCTGCTGTCTCATTAGTCTGCATCAGGCCTCCCTTCAGTGAGTACACATGGAGAACACTCCCTCCCTCCTCTTCTATCAGGATCCCATCACTTTAGACTAGGATTTATCAGGATCCAATCACTTTAGACTAGGATCCTTTAGACAAGGATCCACCCTTATGACCTCATTTAAGTTTACCTCCTAAAACCCCAATCTCTAAAGAAAAGCACATTGGGAGTTAGGGCTTCAACAAATGAATTTTGTGGTATAGGGGGAGATATCCATTTCACATAGTTTGGGCCCCCAAACCTCATGTCCTTTTCACATGCAGAACACATTCATTCCATCTCAACAGCCCCCAAAGTCTCAACACATTCCAGCTCTAACTCTAAGAGCTATGATCCAAAATTTCGTTTAAATACCACCTCGATAAGATCTGAAGGAGATTGGAGATAAGGCAATTTCTGGGACAAAATTCCTCTTCTTCTGTGAACCTATGAAATCCTAAGTGAAGTCAAAAGCTTCCCAAATAAACTGGTGGGACAGGACATCCTCATTTCAAAAAGAAGCAGGAAAAAAGTAATGGGTGATAGGTCCCAAGCAAATTCTATAACCCACAGAAAATTCCATCAGAGGATCAGGTTCAAGAATAATCCCACAAGGTTTAATGTTTTGTCTTTTGGACCCAAAAGGGCAAAGATCTTCCCTTCTCAGCTCTGCCTTTCCAAGGGTTTCACCTCCATATGGTCCACAAGGTCACATTGCTCCCAAGCCTTTTGGGTGCAGGTTGTCTGCTTGTTGGATTTGTGGCAGTGGCTCTGGAGAACCAGATTTGGCTTCAAACATCAATGTCCCATATTCATAGACATGGGGATGGATGAGGTAATTTGGGCATTTTGTTGATAAATAATTCTGGTATCACTTCTTGCAAAATCAAAGAAACCTGGCAGTCTCCTTTACTTTCATTCCATCTCAGTTCTGTTCAGCTCAATTGGCTGCTGTTTCTACCTGTAAAATCCCAAACTCGGCATTGAGTAAGTCCAGCCATACCCTTGATGTTCTTTCCACACCCACAGTTTCTCCCTGTTTGCAATGTGAATAGACTAAGATATTTCCAAATCTTTAAGTTCCAGTTTCTTTTTACTGAACATTTCTTCTTCAATTTATCTCTCTCCTCACATTTTACCTATTATAAGTAGTCAGTATGAGCCAAGATACTCTTCAAACACTTTGCTTAAAGACCTCCAAAGTGTCCTTGTATTATCATTTGAAAGTTCAGATTTCATGAAAGATTTTTGTTGTAAAGACAACTTTAATGCTTGATGAAAATGTTTTGGGTGATCTTTGACCTTGATCTGTCCCTCTTATTGTTTGGCTTAAACACCATATATTGAACCCTTGTTGTGTAACACAGTCTAGGTAGCCCTCCAGAGCAAAATACCTTGTCTTAAACAACAGAATTCTATTTTCTCAGTTCTGTAGGTTGGAAGTCCAGTACCAAGGTGCCAACAGGGTCAGTAACTTCAGGGCCTTCCTCCTGGCTTGTAGATGGACTCTTTCTTTCTGTCTGCTCACGAAATAAAGAGAACATAAGAGAACATTTTAAAAAATGACTCCTGGGTTCTTCTTAGATTGACCGAATCAAAATATTTGGGGTAAAACCTGGATGTTTGTATTGGATAAAGCTCCATGGGTGACTGTGCTATGCCCAGAGCATGAACACCCTGGGCCTAAAGGCCAATGAAGTAGAAAATTGAGCCTGAGACAAAGCATGATGGTTTTAAGAAGATATTTCCATAAGTACTTAGCAACAACATTATATGGATAAAAATCTGGAACCAATAGTTATCAAATTATAACTTATAATTTATAATTATAACTTATAAGTATGAATTAACCTGTATTAACCTGATGGAACTGTTTGGGGAAGTACCACAGATTGGGTAGCTTAAACAATAGAAATTTATTCTGTTGTTTATTTCTCACAGTTCTGGAGGCTGGAAGTCAGGAATCAACTACAAGATTGATTTCGTCTAAGATGTTTCTCCTATCTTGTCACATGTTTCTGTCTTTATTTTCTCTTATAATAAGAAAATGAGTCATATTGAGTGAGGGTCCACCCTGATGGCCTCATTTTTTTACTCAACTACCTTACTAAGGAACTTACCTCCAAAATGGTCACATTCTGAAGTACTGGGGCTTAGAATTTGAATGTACAAATTTGGGGGTGGGGAGTAATTTAATACATAATCACAGACCATTCAATACAAAACTACCCTACTATGAAAACAGGCATAAATCTTCCTCAGTCCCAGTGCATATATGCACAGGTTTATCTTGACATGGAAAAATCTGATCCCTTATCTTGTAAACATCTACTGTGAACCTCCACATTAGGTAGTGGAAAAGTGGTGCTTGATAACATATGTAGAAATTGTTGTCAAAATACTCACACTCTTTCTCTTTCTCACATCAGCTATGATTGTGATAAAATGAAAGTCACAGAAAAACTGACTAATAATAACATAAATAGAAAAGATTTTTTCCCCTGAAGTAACAAGAAGGCTTGGAGACAGACTACTTCTGATAGTGGTTTTGCAACAGGTGGACATCAACAACAGTGACTCTGTGTTTTTCATGAAACTTATCTTGTGCTGGTAGCTCCATGGTCACAGGTGACTGCTGCAGATTGGGACATCACAGTCTCAGTCAAAGTAGCAAGAAATGAAGAGAAACTCTACTCACTATAGTGGCACCTTTACCAGGGAAATGAAAGTATTCTTAGAAACTTCCAGCAGACTTGCATTTACATGTTATTGGTCAGAACTGCCATGAGATCTACTAGTTACAAGGGAATCTGGGAAAGCAAGTGTTTGCTTATGTGGTCTGCTCTCTCAATTGACCAGTCCGTGGCATGCTTAGGCACATTTATTCATTAATTTCACAGTTAGGTGTTGTATGCTTAACATATATTCAAGCACTCAGGATACAGTAGTAAAAGAACCCAAATACTTTATTTTCACAAAGCTTATATTTATTCTAAAGGGAACTTACATTCTGGTTCACATTATCACAATATTTTCACCTAATAAAATTAAATCAACAAATAACCATGTCCCCCAACCTACAATGATAGAACCATATAATTTCACTTCTAATTAACAGTAATAGAAGAGATAAAGAGGAAAGGATGAGAAAAATCAGTGAGAATCTGAGAAAAGTTTTCGAGGACCTGCATAGAGGGGTTAGAGGAATAATTGTGGATGTAGTATCCATGAATCTGAGAGGGAAAGGAACTGTTCTTCTTTGAGTCTTATTCATACTTCTTGATAAATCTAAGCAAACTCTAGTAAAAAGGTATTAGGTCATTTAGATCCTCCTTATCTTCAATGGGTTGTATTGCTTTGTGTCATTCCTCTGATACTGAACCATATAAACTCAAACTTTATAGGGGTAACATTTTATTTGTAGTTGTTCCCAGTCTTTGCATTTTAACTCTGATTTGTACAAAGTCATAAACATCTTTCAATTTTTTGTTAAATCATGGTAGTATAATTTTCTCCTTTCTGAAACCTTTGGCCCTCATTCTCAGTTTCTCTCGTATAACTTCTTCCCAAGTTAACAAGTTGTATTTTCCACAGTCCAAACTCCTCTACCCATTTCATCTAAGCAGAGGCACATCTGTTCCCCCAAATCCTCCAATGTATAGCTAAAAATAAAACCTACAGGTAAGAAAGAAGCAATCATCCACAGTGAATATCTCAAAAGTTTTTTTTCAATCTTATGTCCACATCAAGGGATACCAGCAAGTTTCTCTAATTTTTTTTCAGAAAACCTGTTCTCTTCTTTATTCAAAATTCCAGCAAAAGACTCACTTAATTTAAATTACTATTTAAACAGAACGTTGTGTCATCTGCAAAGAGATTTCAGATACTGTGTTTATTTCAAGGGTAATGGGTGGAATTTGCCTTGTATCTGTGATTCAAGAATGAATCTCCATGAGTTTCCTGAAACAAAGGATGTCAGAGTACTAAACAGCAAACAACACTCTATTACTCATGGTTATATTCTTACCAAAGTTTAAAAAATAATAAAAATATAGAAAAATCATTTTTTGTTATAAAACTTACTACAAGGTTCTAATATATTTATTTCTAAAAATTCATTTCATTTCCTGAAGCTATCCCTTACATATTTATATAGGCACCTGCAAGACCACACATGATGGTGTACACTGCGTTAGGATTAAATTCTTCAGAGCATAGTAGAAAATCCAGCACTACCAGACTTAAGATATATATTTCTCTTTTTTGTCTCAGGGAATGCACAGACAGTCATGTCAGTCTGGGGTTTCAATTGAGTTCCTTGGTGTCAGAGACCCAGGCTCTAATCTTATTATACCACCATTTGTGACCACCATTCTCAAGGTCACCTTTGTTTTAAAACTAACGAAGTACAATTGTTTCACATCTTTGTTAATATTCTGATAATGAAGGATTTCTCCCCGTAGGTAGGTGTAATCATCATAGCTGTCCACCACCACAATGCCCACAGTTCTCCACCCCAGTCCCCTATGTTCTCACCTTCTTGCCCAAGAGAGCACTCCAGCTCAAGCCACATTTCAACAAGAACAAAGAAGAAAAGAAAGAAATTGTGTATATCACTCCTGCTCACATCTAAATTGCTAAAATTTAAACATAATACACTAGCTGCAAGAGGCATTATTCTTGAAAGTCATACCTGGTTAAAAAACAGTGTTTGTTGCATAAGATAGGGGTAGAAATACCATATGATTTAACAACTATATAGAATATAAAGGAACACAACAAAGGAGCATACAAAATTAAAATAAAAAAGACTTATGAATCTGCCTACAGAATTAAGACTTCCACATGATGAGGATCATGATGGAAGGATCAAGAGGGAGATGAAGAGGAAGAGATACTGTGGACTACAATGGAAGATATGTGTTCTTTGGTAGTAGTGTGATGGGCTAACACTCATCTGAAAAGGTGCAAGTCTATACCCCTAAGTCACATACAATGTTCTAAATAAACATTACCTTAAAAAAATTATATGAGTTTCAAAATTAAAATGGGGGGAAAAGAGGAGAGCAATAAAGTATACTGGATTATTATACAAAGTATAAAACAATTATTCATAAGGCTATACCAATATAAATATTTGATTGATAAATAAATAAGAGATGATAGACAAATCTTCCATGGAGAATTCCAGATCATTATTTGGATGTTATACTTTTAAACAGGTAGAGCATAATCCTCTACTTCTTAAGTGCAGTGACTTTCTTCCAAAAATACACTATGGACAAAGAGAGAAGAGAAGCTTTACAATGAAGAAACTTGACAAATACTACCTGAAGCAAGATAATCAAGAATAACATCAACAGTGAAAATTTATGGTGATGGCATATACCCTTGGTATGATATAAAGATGGCACTTATTCTCCGCAATCTTCCCTGAAACACCTTGTCTCAATCCAATGATGAGAAAACATCAGACAAATGTCACTGAAGAAATAGTCTACAAAATACCTGCCCAACACTCCTAAAATCTGTCAAAGTAATAATAAACAAGGAATGAGTGGAGGAACTGTCACAGTCAAGTGGTACCTAAGACCATATCCTAGTAAGTGTCTTGTGATGCCCTGTATGGAATGCTGGAATCAAAACATTCCAGGGCACTCAGAAAACAAACAAACAAACAAACAAAAAGAACTTTAGTTAACATAATACAGCAATAGAGGTTCATTGGGACAAATTTCCTGTACCAAAATAAGGAATATTAATAGAAGGAACTGGAAATGGGAAGGATGTACATTATCTCTCTGTAGTATCTCTGCAAAACTCTTAAAATCCAGAACTGTTCTAAAATAAAGTTTGTTGAAGAGGAAGGAGGAAGAGGAGAAGGAGGAGGAGGAAGATTAGTAGAAGAGGAGACTAGCTATTTGAGGGTAATTGGCAGTTTTCCCCAGCCCCATGCAGGAGCTACCATTTCTGTTGGTAACACCAAATTTAAGAGATATTGATGCTAGGAAGTTCTAGGACTTTTGAGACAATTTGGCTTACCCCCCCCCCAAATGAAAGGGGGTTGGAATTAAAGAAACCTGCTATAGGCTTTGCTTGTGGTTAACAAGCCAATGGGGTAGAGGAGCCAGAAATAGCAAACAGATATCTTGACCAGAGGCTAAGTTCTCTCCCTCTCTCCCACCATCCAGCTCCCTGAGCAATTTAAAATGGAGGTGCAGTAACTGCTTTACTTACCTTTAGGCTGCTGTGAGGAGTGAAACCTATTGTAAACGTCTGGTATTTCTACATTGTAACACATCAGCAGGAACCCTTTGACACTGAAAATTTGTGACACAACTCAACAGCTGCCCTAACTTCACATCAGTTTATTCAATAAGTATGCAGTATTATTTGTCTTTCTAAATTGGGGTACAAAATCTGGTCACAGCACTTGTATTTTTTCTGATTAATTGCTGGAGACTCTTTATTATCAAGATGTTCCCTCATCCCTTTCACACCTCCTCACTCCCTGGGGAGCAATCCCAGCTGGGTTCCCAGGCAGCCGGACCTGGAGAATGCAGAAGCAGGTTCAGGTTTCCCTGGATTCTCCCAACAGAATGGTGTCAACCTTGTGAGGGAAGGCAGATGAGACAGATTCCCTGGAGAGCACACCTGGCAGGTCTTGATCTTTGCACAGGCCTGCCAGGCTTTCCCAAGGGAGGAGAGCACCATTCCATCCGTGTGGACCACAGTGAGAAGCTACTGCTTCAGTGCTCCCACCATGCAGCTCCCACACTTTCTCTCCACTCTCACACTGCAGCACACTTGGAGTCCTGGGCCCACTTTTACTGCCTTAAATACAAGCCCCCTTTTCTCTTCCTTCCAAAGGCTCCACCTTTACACTTGAGTTACTCTATTTTCTTAGGCACATGACACACAAAGTATTTTATCCCCTCTTCTGGATGTTAGAACTCTGCCCCCTATTCTTTGGAGGAGGTGGTGCTTCTTTCTGTTTACAAGGAGATTTTCTAGAATTAGTGGTTCAAGTATGAACTTCTCAGAAAAGAGAGAGAGGGAGGGAGGGAGCGAGAGAGATCCATTGCAATGGCAATATCTAGCAATTGGATAAAACCAAGTGCCTGCGATGTCTGAGGCGTTGTGCTTGGCATTGGGATTAAGAAATTGTCCAGATGTTTTACACACCTGAAGGAAGTTAGAGGGGAACACATAGACAGATGACCACCAACCACTTCATAAGGGCTTTTATCACCTAGTAGAGGCTGTCGTGCTACACAAAGAATTGGTGTCAGTCAGTCTGCAGGAGAGAATCACCTACAACTAGCCTAGGTGTGTGAGGATCTTAGTACTCTTGGAGCTGATGGTGATCAGATTGAGCTCTGGGCTTCAGCCAGAGACACAGAAAGAGAAGCTATGTGATTCCCTCAATAAAGATGCCAAAAGAATAAACTTATGAAATCAGATGGAAACAGGAAAAAAGGAAAGATTCTTATATTAGCTTGGAACCCCTTGTTTAAGAGAGAAGGAACTTGAGTGAAACTGATTTAGATCAAACAGAGCATTAAAACTATACAGAAGCATGAGCAGGAATATGGGCAGAAGCTCACGGGCAGCCTGAAATTGGACCTTAAACACCAGGTATTTCTGTCATTTCTCCTTGAGCCTGGCTTCATTCTCTTTCTGGACTGAGCACCTTCTCATGTGCAAAGAAGCTCCACTCCTGAGTTCAGCACCCAGGAGCTGCTAGAGAAAAGTAGTCACAAGAGAAATGTAAATAATCGCCCTTGATTCCAATTTAAAAAACTCAAAGGGTTGGGTCCAGATACACCCCTACAGTAAGACTGGGGTCAGCCTGCCTAGAAAAATCCATGGGGACCTTTGTTGGTGCCAGTCCTGAAGAAGGGGAATCTGGGGGTCATTTCCTACCAATCCCATGTGTGGAACAGCCAGGACTGAAGGTGGATTTTGATTAAGAAATTGTGGTCCAGTCTTTATTATTTCACTTTTAAAACCCTAAGCATGTTCTGAGAAACTGACTGTCAAATAGATTAAATTCTGTAACTGCAACCATACCATAATACTTTCCTAACTATTGACAAACCCAGGAAGTTGACTGGGGTAAGGGAATATAATTTATATATCATAGAGTGTATATTTGCATATTTTATGTGTTTACATCTATGCTAGCTAAATGTAAGTACATAAACATTCATTGCAGGGATGAAGTTGGAGCAGACAGAGGAAAAAGTGATCTTCAGTGTTGTCCTAAGGAGTTCCCCATTGTTGGAGTTACCTTGGGTCAGAAGTGGGCCATGAAGACCGTTTAATGCACAGATTTCTGAAAAAGTTCATGGAGGCCATTAGAGAGCAGGGTGAGCAGTCCAGAGCATCAGGGAAGGTACTAGAGGGAGACCCTGAGCATGGAAGTCCTGAGCACCTGCTTCTTTAAGAGCATCTCCTGCGCCCTCTCTTCTGTGTATTGGTATCTCACATAAATTGTGTTTTCAAATGCAAACAGGTGTTACCTCTTTAAGTATCTTTAAACACTAAGCTATAGTGACTTTTGCACTTTGGTCCTGGAGATCCTGATACCCAAGTGATTATCTATTATAAGTAATCAACCCTTACTACCATTGCAAGATCTTCTTGGTTAGGCAAAGATGAACCTGGAGCCCCTTCCAACTGAGCCCAGACTGCTGTTCTTTTCAGTTCTTATCCCATGTATATGGAACAACCAGCAAAAAACATTACCAAGAAGTCTCCTGGAAATTCAGAAATGAATCTTTCTCCTGAATTGTTCTGTCATATTGACTAAAAAGTATCTTCTGTGGAAGGAGGAAGATGTGGAGGAGCAGAAGGGAGGAGGGAGAAGAGCATCTATTTGCCTAAAGGCAAGCCTACTGTACCAGGCCCCTTCCCAGGAACTGGACATGTACATGAAACATGAAGCATGAAAGGAGGAGAAAGGAGAAGAAAGAGGTCATAGGAGCCAAGTCAGCCAAGGCATTCTAAGAATCATGCTTACAACAGCTGTAGTTCTTCTCTGTTCTTTGTGTCACAAAGTTAAAGTTTTAAGTCATCAATACAGTATCTTCTCAAAAATGAATACCCTAAAAGAGATTCATCTAACTGCATGTGCTGACTCAGAGATCTGACATGCTGGGCACTGAGTACAGACAGTTCATGGGTCAGAGGGAGACTCAGTTTGATGACCCTGAAAAAACAGTCGCTCAATTGACCGACTGATTTGTTGAGGGTAGGAAAGCTAATTTCCTACTAATATAATTGTTAAATTTCTTTCTTGATATTAAAAAAAGAGCATTATCTCCTTCACTGAAACGTTTTAACTTAATTAAAATTGTCTTCCCTTTCTCTTATTCTGCCCTTATAACTGAACAGTGTTCCTTTCAAAATAGAGATCACTTACATTGATAAAGTTGAAAAATCTTATTTAAATTTTTCTGTCAAATCTCATTTCTATGATTTTAATATTGATAGAATGTTTCCCACACTTTTGTTTTGTTTCCTTAGGATTCTGTAAATCAAACGACTTCTTGAAAAGGTTGTTATCAAGATTTTAACTAGGTAATAGCTTAATTCTCCAGAACACACTCATCGGTCAGGCATTATTTGGTTCTAGATTTTTTGGATGCCTGCAACTCTGGTCTCAGGATAGGTGGTACAACATGAAAGTCACCAATACAGACCCTTCATCCTTCTGATGGTGCTGCCTATTCTGGGATACAAGTGTATAAAGTTATATTATTGCACTATGTTTACCATTTCTTCTAGAGGTATTTGTTGTCTCTCTCTCTCTCTCTCTCTCTCTCTCTCTCTCTCACACACACACACACACACACACAGAAAGTTATTTTGATGAATCAGCTCTTAATCTGGTTTTGGTCTTCCCAACTGTTCATATATTTGTTCCTCACAATAGTAAGAAAATTGATCACATTCTTATGCCCTTCTTAAAAATGAAGATATTGGAGTTTCAAGAAATTAAGCAATTTGCCTAAAGGCAAGCTAACTGGAAAGCAACTGAGCCATGGTCAATTAGATCAGATCTCCAAAGTTTGTGTTCTTATATCTATATCTTTCTATTCACTTCTCTAGAAAAGATAAGCACATTTTTGCTTAGATTCAAATTTTAGAATGTTTGCCAAAATGACTACTTTTAACTTGAAATCTACAAATCAGAAGCCCTGACTTTGGGACACTAGCTCTTTCCACCAGACTGAGGAAGCAGTGAGTGGGATAGAAAGAAGTACATTATCCAGAAATTGGGTCTATGTACCACAGCTTGATATATAGTCGAGTTCAGTAAACACAGGTGGAACTGAGAATGACCAAATCGCTACATGCAAGTGATTCTGCTTTTCTGTTAGGTACTTGAGGGACACTTTGGTGAAAGACCCTATAGCTCACGTGGCTTTACCAGGCTTGTAAAAACATTAGTGTGGTGTCAAAAATTACCACCGTTTATTTTAAATCCACAAATTTCTTTCAATGTATAGAACTTGGGGGGCAGGGATGATGGAGGAGATTTTTGCTCAAAATAACCTCTGTCTATAACTGCTATTTTGCTCAACTTGCCTTTTAACTTTGTCCTGAAAAAAATCTCAAGGGAAATGAAATTAAGCTGTTTCCCAGATTTTCTTTTCAAAATTAGTCCTGGGCTGGCCTTAACACTGCAAACACTTTCTGTGTGGCCACAAGGGAGGGCCACATTGAATTCTTGGACCATCTACGAAGCAGTGGGGCCCAGAGTGGCTGGAAAAGCACAAGAAAAACCACACAGGTGGGTGTTTTGTGCGAATTGCTGTCTGCCAGGCTGGTCTGTCCAGGGCTGTGAACCTCTTCACTTTGTCCTCTTGATTGTCCTCACCCTTTCCTGAACTTGGAAATAAGTCTATTGGCTGTCTCTGCTTGGAGCTGGAGCTAGGGAAAGTTAATCCACAAAAACTGAATCAGGCCAGAATTTTGCACAAGTGCCCTGGGACCAGGATAGGGTTCCTGCAGTTTCCCAATGTAAATGTCCTCTCCCACAGAGGGGGTGTGGGGAACACTTCACTGGACACATGGCTGCTGTGGTGACTCATCTTTTCTGAGGGTTCATTTATAAATGTTAGACATCGTCAAAGACTTGGCTTCATCACTTTCTTGGGAGCAAAGAAGTTCCATTTTAAATTTGCATATTCATCATTCTAAACAAATAAATATGGTGTGAAGCTAACTAAAATATTTAATAATCATCATTTAATAATTCCCCAATCATATGTATGGCAAGATTTTTTATTGCAGTTAAACTGTAACATGCATGGAGATATGACTGTAAAAGCAACATTCAAGAAAGCTATCTTTCTTTCCCATAATAGATTTTCTTTAATTTCATGTGGGTTTTCAACAGATTGTCCCCAAGAGGAAAATCCTGCTTATTCTGTCTTTCCTTCCAGGGCTGTGGTTTCGGGACTTTAAACATTGCTGGGAATTTACTTTGTATCTGAGTCCTTCTTACCTTTTCATCCTTAAAGTCATCTTTTCACTGACATTCTCTCTTGAAAAAAAAATTGTTAATCAAAAATACAAGGACTATATACCAGAGTCATCCCAAGTTGATCCTCTGTTTTTGTCTTAGTCACAAAATGATAGTTTGAATCCCGTGAAGATGGACTCTACTGGTTCCCAAAAGGGAGTTTGAGGGAGGAAATTGCAGGAATCAACTGCCTAAGAATGTTTTTCTAGTAAAAAAATATGGAGTTCATCAAGTCTTCTTTTTAAAGGTTAAAAATTGGAGGACATTTAGAGAAACCGTTTGTGGTCAACTTATGCAGAGTCTATTCATAAATGTCATTTATTTTCTATTACAGAAAAATGAACACTGACATAAGCCCCTTTACATAGACATTAGTCAGTGGTTAACAAGTCCCAATATGAAGAATCCAGGTTTCTTTCTGTCTAATCATATGGCCATTTCCCAACTGTTTCACACATGCCAATGGAGTTTGACAAGTAAAACACATTTAGCTCTATGTACATGAGATGGCTTCACAATGATGAAGTTCTTAATCATTTTCTCCTAATCTACCACTGCTGGGGGGGGGGGTGGTATGTGTGTTGTTTTCCTTGTCATGAGAGATTTCAGTGCACTGATCAAGGTAAACTTGACAGAGTATCAATGTCAAGTGTCTTTTGTGATTAAGTTCAGTAACGCTAAAACCAATGCCTCATATATATAAGATATATGGTGGCATTACAGAATTATCTTGCAGGCAATATTGTTGGGTCAACCTATGAAAACAAAAATGGAGTGAGGGCTGAAGTTAAAAAGAGATGCAGGAGAAGTCTTATTAGCTATTTCTGTGGAAGTCAGAAAACATGATTGACATGGGACCAATCACTCTCCCCTCCTTCATTCAAGTTAGAGTAGAACAAAGAGAAATTACCAACAAAGAAAACCATGATCTAGGGGGAGGGAACTGAATTGCAACAGGTTTTTAATTACAGAGTAGCATTGCGGAAAAACACGTGACACCTGCATAGGCACACATATACATATCAGTAACTCTATGCCATCCTTACCAATTAAAATCGTAAATTTTCCCCATTAGTTTTTCTTTTGACCTTTGAAGTTAATCTCTTAGGCTTCACTGACATTATCAACTCTCCCACTAGCTAACATTAGTGCAAACTGACTTGAAAAAAAGTACAATCCAGGCATGTCCTGGTAAAATTACTCTGTTGTTAAACTTGCTTCTGGTAGAAGGACTAGCAATGCTGTCAATCTGTGTCCTCTCCAGCCAGGACAAATTCATTGGGAGAATGTTAACTTTCTCAGTTCACAGGAATGCCTTTTCCACAAGTAAATCTTAAAAGACCAGCAGCCTAGGAAGCCGCAGCCGGGGCCAGGGATCACAGTTCGAGTCCTGCTGGGGGCACGTAGTGAGACCTAGTCCCCCCAAAATAGCTGAGCATGGTGGTGCACGCCTGTAATCCCAGCTACCTGAGGAGCTGAGGCTGGCTATTGCTTGAGTCTGTGGTACCCAGGCAACGTGAGCCTGCAGTTCCACAAGCAAAAATAGTGAGACCTAGTCTCAAAAAGAAAAAAAAAAAGACCTTGTGGTAAAAGGACAAGTAAAACTTAAAACTAACAAACTGTCAGAAGAACTGAAGCATAGAGCAAGGGAGGGAGAGGGGATAAAATCTGGGGGTGGATGGGCACAAGAGATTAAGATGATGACTCATGGGTGACAAGGTGGTAGGATAAAAAAACAATGTAAAATATATGTGTGTACAATCAATTAAATTTTCTTAATTAACTAATTAATTAAAATCCAAGGAAAGACCTTGTTGTACATGTACAAAGTGAAGCCTGCAGTCCCATCTCTCTCAAAGTAATAAGCCATCCTAACCACTTGCTAACATAAAAGCATGAATTATGCTTATCAAACATCAAAATTCTACTATCTAGAATGACATGGAATGAGAGATGCCTATTGTTATTTTGGAAATCCAAAAAGCAAGGATAACAAAATTTTCATCAGAGCTCCAAATGGACAGTGAGTAGTGCTTTGAGTGTTGGATGCTAACCTGGAATTGTTATTTGTGACTCTATCAAATCAGTAGATTATTTTTTATTATGCTAGAACCAGCCTGACTGTATAGCCTGCGTTAACAGCCATCAGAGGTTCCCTTGTATTACACAGTTAAAGGCTGAAGCAATTTCAATATTTTATCTGATTTTTTTTCTTTTTTGTACTAATTTAGAAAGTTGGTACTTTAATGTAATTGAACTCACTGAAGCTAAAAATGTCCAGACCTTTTTAATAAGGTACCTTTCAATATTAAACTTTGGGGTCTGTTTTCCTCCCAAGTAGGCACTTAACTCCCATTAGCACTAATGGCAGTTGTGCACAAACATTGAGCAGGAAAAATATATCTCTTTGTCTTTTTGTACTGAGCTCCAAGAGAGATGGGGGCAGGGGAGAAAGAAAGAAAATGAAAAACAACCAGGAGACTGGATAAAGAAGAAGAGTTGCAGATTCATTTATAGAGATGATTTATGGAGATGCCTGGCATCCTCAAATTTCAGAAAACACATACCTTTAATAAGCAAGATGAGGAGAAAATTTCTAAATCATTGTGAATAATTCTCAAGCCATGCTTTCCTGAGAAATATGTTTTCCCTCTATCCCCAGCATATACATTAGACTCATTTTGCACTTGTTATGTGCATAATGATTCTAGACAACATAAGAAGATTTCATGATTTTTGCCTTATCATTTTTACTTATCTACCAGTGAGCCAATTTATGCAGCTTAAGTCATTGCTAAAGAAGATGTATCAAAAATTGTCTGTAATCATTACAAATAATAGTGCAAAATGTTCACTAGAAGCTGTTTCTTATCATATTTTCATTAAAACATCTTTTCACCTGCTTTGCTTTTCCCATGTTTGAAACCTGCGTTGTAATCAGTCTTATTAACTGAGAACATAAATATGATTTATTATGGCCTGATAATGGAAGCTACGTGGACCCAGAGAAGGGCTATATTGTCCTTTGATAAAATGGCTCTTTTCTCTCAAATGGAGAGCTCCATCATGAGAACATGCAGAATGTAGTGAGTGATTATTTCCTCAGGGTGAGTGATGGTAAAGCCCGACAGAAAATCTTCTTGTTGACCATGACAGCCTCAGAGGGTCCCCAAACCTGCCTGAGTTTGACAACCTGCAGACACTTTTGATGAACTGTATTCTTCTGTCAGAGACAGCCTGTCTGGGAGGAGAAAAGAGACCTTTATCGTCTGATCAGCTATTATTGTCTTGATCTTTTATAAGCCATTTCTAATGCACATGAATATAATATCCCTTCACACAAGTGCCTAGCAAAATAGAAATGTAGTTACAAGACCCTTTCCCCAGTTATGTAAATGTCCTAAACCATAATTAAGAGAGATGGTTTGTGACTGATAGGGGAAGGAAAAAGTAATCAAACTGTTTTAACATTATGTCCCTATGTTAAAGACTTTGATTCAGGATAAATAGCATTTATGGTAGATATAGAGAACCAGGTAACTTTAAAATCTAAGTTTGAAAGAAAACAGCTTTGCATATGGTATTGGTGTTATATTTTTATTAAATATGCAAATGGCAGTTGATTTTCAGTCAAGAGTGATTACTATGCTGATGTGACTTAGAAGAAAATGAGTATGCTTCTCAAAATACCTGGCTGAGAGTTGCAGCAAGAACAAAGACCTATTAATAAGGAATGCACTTGCACAAATGGGACCTCCAGCCCAAATAATGTTCTCCAATAAACTTTCCTCTTATCTACTTCCAGGAGCCTAAATATGGCAAAAACAATATTTTCCTAATTAACAAATATACTTGCAGGCAAAAATCTTGTAATTATTGGGCAATTAAATCTACTTCTCACATGACCCTTGGGAGCCATCTCCACTTCTGAACTGTGAAGGATAGTTATAGATGGTGTTTATTTGGATTTGGTGACAAAAGTTTTCTGATCCTCCATATAAATTCCAACCAGAATTGTAGGGAGCAGGCCAGTTCATAGAGACAGATAGCGTCATGTTCACTCTCAGCTGCTGGCAGGAAGTAGAAAAAGACATTACCCACCCGAAAAATTTGAATCCCCAAGCAAAACACAATACTTAATTTTTCATTAACCTCTGGCATTTGGACTTAGAATATCCCCACCCTCATCACTAATGGGTTTTATATTACCAATTAGTAGAGAAAACTCTTTGGCACTGGTGCCAAAGGGTTAATCATTAGTCTCACACCCCTGGGTGGTCAGAAATGGGGGAGCAGTCCCTAAACCTGAAAGAGTGCAGAGTGAAGGGAAAGACGGGTAAAGAGGGCGCTCATTATTAAGAAGAGACAGACGGTACATGAATGGTGACCTCGTATCTCCCTCCTGGCAACTTGCCTCTAGGTGGATTTAAGAATTACATTGCACGTGCTCATACGTGCACATGCGCACAATATTTACAAATCTGCGCCCAGAGCTTATCACCAACCTAGTCTGTGTTTACTGAGCCTGACCCATCAATGGTAGACCATACCGGAGAAATTCTCTCTGACTCTCTCAGCACCTCTATTTGCTTCGCTAAGCAATGACTTTCCCATGGGAATGAAAATTGTGCCATTTCAGAGGGAATGGAGTTTTAAGTGTTTGATCTCCCTCAAGAAATACTTCTCTGAAGTTCTGCCAACCCTCGATTATCTGTACAAATGAGGTTTAGAGAGAGTATGGAAAGATTAGACTCACAGATAATCTTTAAACTCCAATTTGGTCTATATTTTAGTTTCTTTCTGAACAGATTGTACCAGAGCAATTAACAAACAAAACTGGATGTTTCCTTTCTCTTTCCATGGTCTGTTTTGGGGTGTCTGTGAGTGAGGAAAATGTCAAAGCACTGGCCACAGGAGAGAGGGAAGAAAAGAAACAAAATACCTAGGCAGTCTGCAAACTGGATAAGCTGCTCTGAATATTTGAGAAGAATTTAATTTCAAAGGTTATTAAAGAAAGCCCAGAGAGCAACTCCATCTTGAAAATGAGCAGACCCTCACCTCCCCCAAATAGTTAAAAGTAAGTAAACAAAAAGCCTCAAGAAAAACTTGAACCTACTGTGCCCATACAAACTTTCCCTGATCTAATCTACACATGTTCTAGATTAAATTAATCTAAAGAGGATCAGGGCAGGGAGGAGAAGAAAGAGCTGAAGACTTTGTGTTCCATCTGACTTTGTTATCTGGTGCGAACAGTAATAAGGCCTTTGCTTTCTGAAGTATACCAGCCTAAAACATGAGAAATTGATCCACCTCATTGTTTTGGACAAACCAACATTCCAGAAAAATGACAACAAATCAGCACTTCATTTTTTTGTTTTTAGATCTGAATTTTCAATTCGTTATAAAACAAATGCTTGAATGCATTTGAGACTGAAATGAGAAACTTTGCTATACGTGATTCTCCACAGTGCTTCCACTCAGGGCCAGCATTTAGAACTTTTCTGTTAAGGGAAGAAACACACTTAATGAGCCTAATCATGCACATTTTTTTGGCCAGAATCATTGACTGACTGCACTTATTTAGTTCTGCTTTAGAAATGAAAATCTAATAAAGTAACTGGCAGTTTAAATGTCAGATATTTTCCCCAACATCCCAACTGGAATTATGAAAACAGGCTCAAATTCCTCTAATCTCCCTCTCTTTCACCTTCAAATACCACGCTTCTAAACTAAACCATTTCCTAAGAAACAGCACAAACTTGGTTGGGTTCAGAGGTCAGGGCACAGGGTAGAGACGAGAAAGACTCTTTCTTCAAATTGGAGGGTTTTGCTTCTTTCCACACACTAAGGCTAGAAGGACCAGAATCTCAAGGCTGAGGATGCTCTGCCTCTTGCAAAGGAATTCAAAGGAGCCATTGTGTGATACTTGCTTCCCAATTGGCCTCTGACAGCAACATCAGAAGCAGCAGATACTTGAGTTCTACATCTGGAAAGAGACATTTTTACAAAGAGAGAAAAAAAAAACACTCCTCAAGACACTGAAGCCTAATTGCTCTACATCCCATGGTCTTAAAGATTGAGATCTCTCTGATACTATGTGATAACCCCTTGTAGAATGGGAGCAGCTCCATTAGGACTTAAACAGATAACATTTCTAGATTTTTCTCTCAATAAAGCTGATATTCAAAATGAGTATACTGATTGCATGCTTTACCCCAGCCACTGAATTGTGATGATCATTACATTAGGTATAAAATACCATTTTTTAAACTTCCTAATAGAAAATAAACTTTTCATTAAAATGTACAAGGGATTTGATATCTAGGGTTAACCCTAGATAACAAATCCCTTGTATATTTAAGGTCAGTTAAGGTTGACTACTGTCCCCCTTGCTTTTCTAGGAGATGTATACTTCAAGTCTTTATATTTATGAAATTCTTATATACTATGAAGGCATCTTTAAAGTACTGGCTCTTGGCATGATAAGTCCACACTGAAACCAGGAGTTACTTGAAGTAGCGTGGCCATCACCTTTATGGAGGTCAGGAGGCTTAGATGATACTCCCTAAGGAATTTTTCCCTTTCTAGGGCTACAGTGACCCAAACAGAGATAGATGAGCTAAGGACAGGAAGAGAGAAGGAAAAAATGATGGGAACAGCAATCTGAGGGAAGTAAAGGTGGAGTTTGGGGTAGGACAGAGGCACGTGTTGGTGGAGATATATTTATGAAATCACTAGCAAGCATATAAGGAAACACAAGACAGCCAGTCAAACATCTGTTTCCCAAACTTTAGTGACAGGTGAAGAATCATAGGTAATTTTAGTTGTTCTGCCAGCCAAGTCAAATCTTAGGCTACTCAGAAACTATTGAAAATGTCTCCGACTTTCCCATTCTGTTATTTTGATAGAAATTAAACTTGCAAATAGACAAGAAAAGTCCCAAATCTGTATAAAAGTACCCTCCCTTTAACTTCTATTTTCCAACACACCACATATCTGACTTCATGTCCAACTGACTTAAGATTTCTAAATGTAAGCTCAAAAAACTCTAACTTTGCATTTTGCTTATATAACTTTCAATCTATAGTGAAAGAACAATTTTGAAATAGAGAGGGAAAGTGAAATTGTACAGTACTCCTAACACAAAACAAGAAAAGGCTCATGGAATAGTACTCTGAAGAACATGCAGAGATGATCTTGCCCCTGGGGGAATCTGACAGGTTTTGCACAAGCATGGGCAACATCACCAACTTCTCCAACTTACCCTTATTACCCTTTGTGTGTTCCCTTCCCCTCTGCCTGTCCTCTGGGCATCTTTTTCTCTTTTCTTCTAAACCCATGGCATCTGCTATTCTTTGCTTTTGACTTTTACCATATATTATTCAAATTACGCTTTTTCTAGTGCTTGTCACAACTTCTTAATTTTTATGGTCCTATCATAAGCACCACATGCCTCTAGATGTCAGGCACAATGCTAAAGAATTCCTCCACTAAAGATATTGATTTTATGATCTTGCCCTGTTCTCAACTCTTTTATCTCTCCAACAATTCAGAGTTTCTATATCTGAAACAAAATGAAGAAATGGGCATCCATGTCTGGTCGGTTGCTGGTGCAGAAATAGCACAGTTGTTGAGACACCTTGAAACTGATACCACTGAAAATGGAAGTGTGATCCTTCTTGGTGAAGAGAACCAACTCTTAAAACAAGCGTCATCTAAGCCCTGCTTCTTGACACTTCACCCTGAGATTCCAAGGGCACCCAGTCTGGTTCTTGATTCTTAGTTGTCAACCTCTGGTCACTGAAAAATTAGGTTGAAGCCAAATTTTGAGTAACTATATTTCCTAGTGATTTTTCAGTCAATTATTCTTTTGAAAATTTCATTAGGCTTTGCCAGAATCATACATTCTTATCTACTCCATTTTAATGGCTTCTTTGTAGCCAAAAAGACTTGTACCAATTAAAATTACATTTTGTCATCCTCTTAGAGGCTCCAGGTTTCACAGGGAGGAATGACTATGTCACTCCATCTTCCATAGCTAGTTTCCCTCAGTCACAGTTACCGCCTCAGGGGGTGCAACATTCCCAGTGCCACTGCTTCTTTTGTACAAGTGAAACTATTAAATATTTAAGCAAAATGTTCTGTCATAGAACATTTCTCTGTGCTCATAATCTGGTTTAAGGTTGAGAAGGTAGAAACCTCACAATTTTACAAAAAATAGAAGTGCTGAAAGTAAAGGGAGATCCTCTCCTGGAATGGCTTTTCAGGTACAGACAGGTAACTCTGGTTGATTCCTGCTGATGGCAGAGGCATGAGACACATCAGTCCGATAAAACCAAAACTGCACTTTCAACTTCTATAATTGGTAAGGATTATTGACAGCAGAAGTCAACCAGTTAGAGGTCACCTGACCCATTGCACAAAGACATGCCTTTTGATAGACACTCCAAGGAAACTGGGTGGGCAGAGAGAAAAAAATTTAAAAGACATAAATAGGGTGCTCCACACCCTGGGAGCTGAAGAACAATGGCAACATGAAATCCAACTCAAACTTTGAAAACAAATAACCGAAATCTAACATGCAGGTAACTGGCAAGTTACACAGTCAAGTTGCAAATGTGGCTCCTCCAGAGCGCCAATAACATGGTCAGACAGCTATCTTTTTCTCACCATTTCTCACCTCTACTTTATTCTGTATGGGTATTGTTTCAGCAAGTTTTTTCCGCTTGTCATAAAAAAAGTCACTGGTGATTCTAAGTTTGGACAGCATCAAGACACCCTAGAAAAATATGTCTACTTTACAGAAAATATATCATAACCCCAAGAGTGGACTCCCAAGAGACAGAAAGAAAGAAATGTGGGAGAGGCAGATCTCAAGGAAAGGAGGTTTTTATCAAGAAGAAAGGAGAATGGAGGTTGGGGGTGGGGTGGGGGGGAGGAAGGCAGATGTCCTCCAGGCAGTGTTTTCAGTCCTTTGAACCTAAATCACTTACAGGGGCCTTTGGAACTCATTAGTATTCCCTGGCTCAAAGACCAGATAGTGCCTCACCTTCACTCCCAGTTGCCACAGTGTTTTCCTCTGAGTGTTTGAGCTCAGGAGAGCAGACCTCAACACCTTATGAGCTCAACTGCATGGATGAGTGAGATCTGTTCGACCAATTGCTAAGGCTTCTTTATTGCAATTACTGACCATCATGTAAATAAGCATTGACTTAAGAACTCACTATTTACTCAATAACCCTTGATGGGAACGGTGATCCCTTTGCGCACACTATTATAGAAGTGCATAATTATAGACTTTTCAAATGGGTATTTCTTTTAGGCATTTGCCTGTAATAGCTCCTTCAAAGCTGTTAAGCTCTTATCATGTGAAGACCCAAGTAGAAAATATTTAGTTCACTCCTCATTGACCTAATAGAGAACAAACTTATCTTGAAGATGGTGCTAGCTTCCTACCAAGAACATGTGGACAGCTTAGTAAAAAAAAGTCTGGTTTGGGCTATTTGGGCAGGAATCAAATTGCTATTAGATTCCACTCACCTCATTTAGCAATTAAATATTAACACTTGTCATTGGTCATTGTTTCTTCAGTTCTCTCTTAGAGGAAATCTTGTCATACCCATTTGTCCTGACTTTATTACTATCCAAGGAAGGTCCTATAAAAGTGAAATGCCAGGTGGCTTCAACTTATCTCCTTACTGGAGCACAGAGTATAACTTTTATTTGATGGAGAACAAGATTTTTATGCTTAGTAAACACATCTACCCCACTATGGAAGTCACAGCCAGGACCAATAGACTGTCTATGAACTTGAGAAAACCATGTGGTATATAATGAAGTCTAAAGTATATATCTGGGACAGTCATTGTATGTACTGGGAATCACAAACAAAAATTATCAGTGTATGACATTCAAATGGGTTTCAGGATATATGGTGAAATTTAACCTGCTTAATTCAAATCAAGGGACTACCAAGTGTTCACAGCACAGTGCCAACTGTCAAAAGCCTAGACTTAGTGGGAGAAAACCAATGATAAATTTCTTTTACATGATTACTCATGATTACCCCATATCTCACCATTCCCACCAACTTTTTAAGTTTCACAACTTAGAACTTCTCCCCAGGTCTCAGGTAAGTGCAGCTTTTTTTATTCAGCTGCACAACAGCTTACGCTGTTTCTCTTGACTAGAATCCCCCCTCCTTTCTTCTATCCAAATCTTCTTCAAATATCACCTCTGCAAGGAAGCTCTTTATTCACTCAAGCAGATGTAGCCATACACCAACCCTGCCATTGAAATACATTCGATAAACATCTGTGTAGGCGTGAGCCATGAACACTGTTTTGTGTGTGTTTCTCCTGCGTTACACTGTGAGATCCCCCAAAGGACTCATTGTTGTCCCTTCAAGGTTGCAGAGTGCTGGGTATAAAGAAGTTCCCCAGAAGGAGCTGAGAAATTGGCATTTATTGAACCTCATACCTTCTGCAGAGAAAAAACTATATTGCTTCTGTCACATTTCTGCTCTCAGGACCCCTAGAAGACTGGGTACCTGATGCATGACCCAGAAGCAGACAAAACTCTGGCAATGCTGTAGTAGACTTTCAAACAGCAGGTGATGCATGAGAGGAGACTTAAGTATGGAGAAAGGAGGAAGAAAATGAGAAGTGGAGGGAGAGAGATATCAAGAAAGATGGAAGTGAAGCCCTAGTGAGAAAGGGGAACAGCAGCAGGAAGCAAGAACTGAAGGGAGTCTGAGGAATGAAGTACAGGACCATGTTGTAGAAGATGCTGGAAAGAAGTACGGGACCATATTGTAGAGGATACTAGTATGAGGAAACTGAGAGAACAAGAGGATGTATGTCAGAAAAATAGACAGGAGTAAGAATGACCTGGAGGGCTTGGATTGCCAAGCTGAGGAATTGGTATTCAAACTCTGCAGTGGTGGTGATGTGGAACAAGAAGAGAGAGGCAGGGAAGCATCTGACCCCTTTGAGCCTTAACAGAACAATGCTCAAGCTCTAAAGACTTGGCATTCAGTGCTTCAGTATCGAAATACTCAAACCACATGTTTTCAAGAATTTAATGGTGCCAGTCAACTTGAGTGAAACACAAACTCTCCTAGATGTACCAGGTAAGAGAACAAAGTGTGGGCAATCAGCTCTGGCATTTTATTATCTCTGGATGCACAGGAAACTGCTGTGTACTCTGACTCATCTCTCTAGGTATTCTCATGCTGCCCTCCTTTTATTAAGGATCACACTCAAAAATTCACCTTTAGAGAGACTCCTACCCCAACTACCTTGTCAAAGAGCGCATCCCACCATGCTACATCTTTTACCCGCTTTATTTTCTTTCAACATACATGGTTACCTGAATTCATGTGACATTGACTTTATTTTCTTATTGTCTAAAATTCCTAATATAGGGATAGCAATTTTTCAATAAAGATAACAATTTTTTAAGAATTTACAAGCCATATGGGATTTTATTAATAGGTTCTTCTGTGAGGGCCTCTGGCAGGGCAGAACTCCCTGTGATTTGAATTTAAAAAGGCTCAGAATGAACTGTGAGGGTGGAAAATTCCTACAAGGGCCCTGTCAGCTCTGCGCCATTTTTCTTTCCAACTTCTCAAAGCACTCCTGAGGTGGGAGTGAGTAAAAAACAAACAAACAAAAAAAAAAAACAAACACCCAAAGCCCGAACAACCTCATCCATATCAAGAATGTTTAGTTCCAACTCTGGGCATCATTTTAGGGACCAGATTGCCAATCTTTCAATAGACATTAGTAGGAAAGTAGGATTTATTTCATAGCAGTGAACAGAGAACTTCATTGAAGCACTTCCTTCCATAATCCAGCTCCCGGGTTGACAAGTTCTCACTGAAGTTGTATTCTAACTAGATTGAATTTCATCCAGAAAATAAGACTTCAAGCTCTCTGGTTCTATCTTTGACTTGTTCTAGAACATTTATGCTCCTTGCTTTTATTTCTCCAGCCTCAGTTTCTGCATCTGTAAATCAGGAAGAATAATTCTTTCCACTTGCCACATAGGAAGATAATACAAATAAATGCCTAGCAACTGTATACAACACTTTGCATTTCCATTACTGCCTCTCTATAGATCTGAAGCAGGAATTTTATTACTGGAGATGTCAGCTATCATCTGAAAGGGTAAGTTCAATCACAAGGTTTTCTTCAGGAACATTTCATAAAGTAAAAGTGAAAGCATGCGCATTCTCCTTGGAACTATCATAATTAGTCCCAGTAACAGTTGGGCCATTTTTTTTTTCCAGTTCATTTATAGTCAGATTCTACAAAATTGAAAACATCCAACATCTGGGCTGAAAAACTTGTACAAAGCCAGAAAGCCCCTCAAATGGGCATATGTGGGCTTCAGTGGCATAGGAGCCAGATGTACTTTTTGCCTCAACTGTTTTTTTCAATCTTTAGGGAAAAAATTAAAATTGAATTTTCACACTTACAAAGGCCCTTGGTTTTCTTCTAATTCTGTAATAGCATCTTTTCTGATTAACTGCAAATTTAAGACTCACCAAAACAACTGGAAATTCCTAGAAAAGAAAGCTTTTAATGAATGCATAAAAGAATTTGAAAGTCCAGGTAGACTTTTATAGGGACAAATAATAGGTAATATGAATTGTTTTTACATCATGGACACACCCTTAGTCCATTCGGTGAAGTAGGTACAATTATCTTCTCTGCTTTGCAAGTGACGCCTTCAAGGAATAGAGAGATTAAGTAATGGCCTTAAACACCATTACAGTTTAGAAAAAAAAGCAAAGTGTTTTGGTTGCATCATAATGTATGAAGGGAAATTTCACTTAATTCAGACTTAATGCAGCAAGAATCTAAGACAATCTGTGATATAATAAAGTTGTCCCAACCAGATTAAATCCTTCCCTCTCTTAGAGTACCTGCACAGAGCCTTTAATACAGTTGCCTGAGATCAGAGGGTTTGAGCTCCAGGAAACAATCCCAACTCCAGAATAGCCTGAGTTTCTGCCATCTTCTTTGATATTCTGGGGAAGAAAGCAGTGCATGCATTCACAGACGTGTGCACACTCACACACACACAGAGTAACTTATTTCAGGTATTTGCTAAAGAAAAGCTCTTTTCACTCTTGTTTACAGCATGCCACCCAACAGCATCTAGAAGCTTCCTCAGGGAAGCAAAGGCATTTACTGAAGGGAAGCAAAGGAACCTGCCTTAGAAAATCTTTGGGGGGGGCTCCATCGCAGGGTTTGTGAACAAGGATAAAGAGAGCACATTAGCATTGCCATGTTTCATGAAAAAGGGAACACAAATAGCAAAACTTGATTATAAAATCTCATTTTACAAACTCTAGGTAAGCTGCACTGCCCTGGGGCAAAGGCCCAGCCCTGGAGGACCCTTCCATCACCACTTCCTGAGCAAGGACCCATCTGACTCCAAGAGTGGGTTAGATAAAACCGAAAGGGTTTATGTGCACGGCATTTAACTTTCAACATTTCTTCATGGAAATTTACAATGCACATAATTTACATATTCAATACCAGTGACAATTTACTTCTCCCATCTGAACAGGGCTTTCAACTATGCCACTTGAACTAAATTAATAAACAGTAATTACAGAATGTTGTGTGAGCTAGCTGTTGATGTTGAGCAGATTCTAATCAACACCTTCTTTTAAGGGCCAATTAAAGCTGAATGTATGCAATATAAACATCTTCTAGTATTTAGACATGAACCACAGAACAAGGTAAAAAAAAATTTTAAATCTGAACAATTAGACTGGGGATGAGCCAGGCAAACCTGGAGAGATGGACCCTTTTTAGGTACTCTCTAAAGTCATGTTAATTTTCTCAAATGATTTTTGTGAAATGGGAAGGGGCTGCATGGACTCAGGTCAAATCCCATCCACTTTGAGATTTCTCCAACATCATGTATTATTTTCCATATGCTTTAAGTTTCATGGCATTTCTTTTTAAATTACCTCAAACATTTTCTCCTTAATTCATGTGCATCTCAGTGAAAACTTAATCTCCATATTTTTGACTCATTTATGTATAAGTCATCTATGTGCTATTTGGGTCTGAGAAAGCTTTTCCCAGGCCTCATCTTTGGCAGTCCAAATAGTGCACAAAGCACAAAGTGTGCTCCAGGCCCTCAATGGGAGTTTATCTGCCAAATACATAAAACTAGAACTCACTGGAGAGAGAGATTAGAAGAAGTGGAGGCCAAATCAGACAGCTTCTCAGTCATCCATTGTCCTCGGAACCCATGGCTTCTGCTTCCTAATATGGCAGCATTATAGGAGGTTTCATGGATTAGAAAAAGGGATTGAAGGTGAGATATTCCAGTGATGGTGAAATACTCAGGGTCATGTATGGAATGGCAGTAAGGACCAGTGCACATTGTAGGGGATGGGTTTCTCTAAAGTTGAGAGACATAAGTAGCCAAGTTTCTTCCAAAATATGTATCTCATGAGGCAGAAATGGGGAAAAGTAACCTGATATATCACTCAATGTAAGGAAGAAGGGTCATGGCTATGAGACATCTCACGTGAGGCTAGGTATGAGTAAATGTATGAAGACACATTCATAAGCCTCCAAATCTAGGGCCTTACTTTCCCATTTGTGTGTTAGCCCCCAAGGTTATGTGCAGTCAGTGTCTTGCTTCCCTTAGGCTAACTGCCTCCTACTTGTACAACACACCTCCACTGTCTTTCCTTTCCTCTTTTCTGCTCAGAGTTCCCTTTTATCCTCTTTCTCTCTTTCATTTGCCTCTCTTTCTCTGTCTCTCACTCTCCCTTTAGGTTTCCATCAATCCAAAATTTAACATTTAACCATAAATTGCTTTGCGTTCACACCCAGAAAAGTTGACTTTGGTTCATTACCCACGCGATTTATAAGTCTTCACCATTACCAAAATTACAGTATGAGGACAGACGTCTCATGCTTTCACCATAACCCAGCATAGAACTGTTCATGTGAGCAGTGTTAAACATGTTTGTTAGATGAATGTGAATGAAACTTTATTTAAAGTCAGCAAAATGAAAGTCTCTGGCTGCAAATATTTCCACGATAAAATATGGAAGTATAATTAAAGATTCTGTGCCAGAAATCAAAATTTCAAGATAATTCTTCCTCACTAGTTGCATATTAAAGATACAGGAGAATATGGAGCCATGAGAATAGGAGGCACCATAGGAAATCATTTTACCCCACAGTCCTGCTTCTGAAGAGGACTATATGAATTATTTGAAAAAGAATCCCTGGTTTTGACTTTCTCTATAGTCAAAGTCACTGTAATAATAATTGTGATCAGTTACTGAACTCTGTAACAGGAGGAAAAGTATCCCTTTCTACTTTCACTCAAGCCTACAATATCTGGGAACCAAATTTCTGTAGGTGCAGGCCAGGTGTGCTTATGGACTTTTATGCCAGCAGAAAGATGTCCCAGATTCTCGCAGCCTCAACTGATTCAATGGCATTACCAATTTTCCTGAGTAGGAGAGAGTTCTAGGTTGATATCTTAAGCCCTTGTGTCTCTTCTGAACACTGATGTCACCAACCATGTGTTGGTCATCTTCACCACTGTCATACAGCTTACCTCCAACATCATGTGCACTGAGTGGATCACTATGACCTTTTCCTGTAAAAACAGCTCTTTTTACTTCCTTCCTTCCTTCCTTCCTCCCTCCCTCCCTCTTTCTTTTCACTTTCTTTTTTCTTTGTAAAAGGTGTCAGTAATCACCCTCTTGCCTCTACCAAAACTCTGAACATGATCTTTGATAATATGGTGTGGATGGAAAAAATTGAAGCTTTGGGCTCTAAAAGGACTGAATTTGAAAACTGCCTCAACAATTGATCAGCAGCTCTGTGACTTGGGATAGTTTTCTTACCATCTATGAGTATATTTTCTTACCTGAAAAGAGAAATATATTCACAAGGCTATCACATATTAGACCATAAAAAAATATTCAATTCCTTTTTCTCTCCATTTCTCTTCTTTTCCCCCTCTCTCCTTTCCTCTTCTTTTCCCTACTCTTCCCTACTCCCCCTCTTCTTGTCTTCTCTCCTGCTCCATAACAAATCAATCAAGTACTAGCAATCTTGCAACTTGACAGGTGCCTACTTCTATCCACCCCTACTTTCCTTATCATCTCACTGGCAACAGCTCCACTTTCTGTCTTCTCTAATGAAACTTGCTATGTACTACTAGTTATATGAAGATCCAACTTCCTTTTAAAGAAATCTGCATTTTTCCCATTTGCTTCTAGAGAAAAATCAATCTTTGGTGATATATTCAAGACCCTTCATAATCTACCCTAACATGTCCTCTCTGAAGCTTTCCTTAGATTCAAATGAGCTATTATCAGTCTTAGTACCATTAGTTCTTCATGCATGCTACTTTCTCTATAATCTCTCCCAGACCATCCATCATAAACACACACATGCACACACACACACACACACACATACACACACACACACACACATTTCTTCACAAGTTCCCTCATACTGGTCAAAAGTGAGTTTCTCTTGAAAATATTCACTGAGTCACACAGACTGGTTAGGTGCCTCTTCTGAACTTTCAGAGGCTACAATTCATTGTGATGTCTTGAACTTTCTTCATTCCCGTTATCCTCTGGGTCTTGGCTTTTCTTCACTTAGTCTTAGAGCCCTACAAGTTGTATCTTCCCTGAATTCAAATGCTGTCCATCTTGACATTCTCTGTCTCTATAAACCCATGCTGCAATCATTCCTTCTGGGACAACAGACTATTAATTTTCTAGCCTGGATTTTGATATCAGAGAATCCAAGTTTCAAGTCTTAGCCTTACTGCATATTAATTGTATGATCTGGAGAACATGCTCAAAATCCTGAGCCTTTAATAGTGCCTTCCTTATATAGTTGTTACAAAGATTAAATGAAGGGCATAAGATAGACATATAGGTCAGTGGAATTGAATTGAGAGTTTAGAAATAAAGCCTTACATTTTTTATGGTCAATTGATTTTCTATAAGGATGCCAAGACAATTCAATAGGAAAGAACAGTCTTTCAACAAATGGTGCTGTGACAACTAAAATGCCACATGAAAAACAAAGAAGTTGAATCCCTATTTCATATCATATATAAGAATGAACTTAAAACAGATCATATAACTAAATATAAGAGCATAAAATAAATCTTTATGATTGTCAATTATGCAATGATTTGTTAGATATATGACATCAAACATACAGGAGAAAAAAGAAGAGCTAGATAAACTGGAATTTATTAAAGTTAAAGAATGTGAGGTTTCAAATACCATAATAAAGTGAAAATATAATCACAGATTAGGAGAAAAATATTTGCAAGCTATATATCTGGTAAAAAATTTGGCTCGAGAATATACAAAGAATTTTTTAAATGCAACAATACACTATGAAACAATGAACAATAAAAATAAACAAAATGCCAAATTAACCAATTAAAAATACACCAAAAAATTTAGTAGATATTTCCCCAAAGAAAATGTACAGATGGCCAACGTGTGGCCATCATAACATAACATACATTCAACATCATTATTTACTAGGTGAATACAAATTAAAATCTCAATGAAATACCACTTTACAACTACTAGGATTGCTAAAATTAAAAAATGACGGCAACAGCTTGACCAGTTCTCAAAAAGAGCTACCATATGACCCAGAAATTCTACTCTTCTGTAACAAATATGAAGATTAAAAACATAGGTCCATACAATATTTTGTACATCAGTGTTTGCAGTAGCATTATTTATGATAGTCAAAAAGTGTAAAAAACTTGTAGGTTTATCAAATGATGAAGAAATAAAATATTATATCTTAATAGAATAGTATGTCAATAAAAATTAAGTGCTAATAAATTCTACAATGTGAATGAGTCATGAAAATATGCTAAATGAAATAACCAGATATAACAGGTCACATGCTGAATTATTCTGATTACATGAAATGTTCTAAAAAGGCAAAAATCAATAGAGATGGAGACTAGATTCATTTTGTCAGTGACTAGCGGTAAAGATAATAGGAATCACTGCTGATGGGTAGGTGCTTCTTTTGAGGGTGATTGAAATGTTTTGGAATTAGTGGTTATAGTTGCACAAATCTGTTAAATATACTAAATTCACTGAACAAGCACTTTAAAGAGGATTTTTATATCTTTTATATATTAATAAAACTTTGAGAAAGATAATGAAATTTAATTTAAAAGATGATTAAAAGAGATACTAAGCACATGGTATGTGCACAATAAATGCTGGTCACTGGTATAATATGTGTCTCCATTGTTGCTACAAGTTCTTATCCATCTGTGACATCCAAATTGATTTCTGGGATCTAAAACATGACTTCCTTGAAGATAGGCAGCATAACTTGCTAGAACCTATGGCCTATTTATTTCTCTTTCTGTGTAAAGAGATGTTTGGAATAGAGAAAACTATATCTATAGCATAACCTAACAAACATAGCATAATACAATGTAGCATAATGTAATAGTAGATATATTAAAATGAATGAGTTGTGTCATCACGTGAAGTTTTCAAAGACATACATATTCAACACCTGGGTTTGGGGTTAGACTAACCTGCAGGGATACTAACAATTCCAGAGAAACACTTCCATAGTTATTTGCAGCCCTGAGTTTAGAGGAAGAAACAGAAGATAGTGAACAGAAATCAGTGAGTTCTAGGGGTAATTCTTGAGGTCTTATTTGTCCTGGCTTATTCACTGAGCATGTATCTCTTCTTCTGAGTTAAATTTCTTCATAAATTAACAAATCCAAGCTTCAGAGCATAGAACATTTAGCACATAATCAAAAGCTAAGACTTTTAATTACTTCTATTCAAAACCAATAATTTCACACACACATACACACAGCAAAAAACTGCTAATAGTTCCTGCTTAGTTTTATTGAGATAATATTAAATGTGACTTTGTAATTTCAGTTCCATTGTATACCTTCCAACCCCCGCAAGTCCCAACACACAAAAGAGACTTACTCTTACTGCTTTCCTCTCTCCATATTTTTACAATCACAGTTTACTTCACATATATTGTAATATTTTTTAAAATGTTCCAATAACATTCTTGAGCACAATATACCTATTTCTAACAGTAATTAATGATTTGATCTAGATAATATGTCATAGAAATTGGATTAACAATTAATGATGGAGCAACTTCATTTGAGTGGAGAACTGTAGACAACAATGAAACAATTATTTTTGAGTTTGTGAGTGTCTTTTGTCTCACTCAGAGATATGCTTTCCTTTTAAAAATACCAAGAATAAAATTGGCTTATATTATAATATATTATTTTGATTAAACTATTTTAGTGATTTCCAATACTATCCTTTGAGAAAACACAGAAAATTTCTCCTTTTTTTTTACATTTTTTTGTTCCTACCTGTGTATTTTCCAATAGGACAGAGAGGGGAGAAAGAATTGATTGTCTGCTCCATTATCGTGGAGAAGTGGAGTTTCTTTATCTGTTTATTTCCATTGACATACTATTATCAACAATTTTTGCCAATTCAATTCATTCAGCATGAAAGGCACAAGGCACCCAGCTAGGTTCAACAGTGAGTACAAAGAGGAGTAAAACAGATTACCTGGCCTCAACTTGCTTATGGCCCAGTTAGAGAGATAGAAAAGGAACTTCCACACAAACAGATAGTGGAAAATAAGACTTAAGAGTTAACATTCTCAAAATTAAAAGACATTCAAGAAACTTATTCTAATTTTCCACTTCTTTCAAATCCTTCTAGAACATTCTGTTCTTGATATTTCTCCCTCATTGCTTTTCTTAAAAAACAAAAACAAACAAACAAACAAAAAAAACCAAGGAGTGAAAAAAGTATTTCTCATTCTAGTTTCTTGTCTTTTTTCTTTTTCTTGTCCCAAGCATTTGTCTTTCTCTTTCTGTTCATTAACCCAGACAATGGACACACTTTGGCCTCCTCTGTAATAGTTTCTGACATGCCAACTCCTTTCCTTCTCCAATGATTCACTTCATCAATTCCTTTCACCCAACGAATATACACTGATCAGCTTACATGTCCAAGACCAGTGATAGACCAGAGACACAATGATAAATCCAATCACTGTCTAGAGGAAGTTTGTTTACAAAAATCTCCATCTCCTAGAGATTTATCTCACATAACATAAGATGGAAATTTTATGTTCCTTTCTCCCACTCTCAAAATAATTTTATTTCCATTTCAATTGCTATGTGTGGCTCCCTATGAAAAAGAAATTATCTGTAATGGAGTAAGAACATTAAAAGCCTCCGTTTCCTTGAAAATCATTGAACTCATGAGGCATTCACATCAGATTTTAAATTTTGAGAATTAAGGTGCAAGAAAGTTTTTCTAACCAGATTATTTTTGTGCATGTCCTCTTACTCAGATATTGTGTTTTTATACTTCAGACAGTTAAAATTTTCTACAGACCACCATCAATGCCAGGTTATGCAGGAATACCCTTTCAAATTTCCAAACTTGACTTGTCCGTTGTCGATAGTCCGGAAGCAGCTGATATCTGTTTCTCTGTATGGGCAAGCCCAAATGTCTGTATAAGACAAGCTATTGCTGAAAGAACTTGGCTGCTCTGTGTGGTCTACTACAAGCCACCCAAGTTCTATAGGACATGAACAATGGTACCAGTCTTGATTATTCATTCATTCATTCATTCATTCAGAATATTTTCTGAGCATTTATCATGTGGTAAGCACTAAGCAGGATATTGGGACTATAATGGTAAACAAACAGATGAATTTTTGCTTTAATTGAATGTTAAGTCCATCTGGGAATACAGACAATCAAATATGCACAGTAATTCTAATCAGGTATCTTGTGTGTCATGACAGCACTTACTATATACCAGACATCACTCTAGATCTTATAAGCTATGCATTGTGATTCTCCCCACTTTATATATAAGGAAACTAAAACAACATAGCAAAATAAATCACCAAGTAACAGACCTGTGAATGTATATCAGCTCTGATTATGTTTCATTCCATATGCAGCATTCTGACGCACTCAACTGTATCACAAAAAAAGATGGTGTCATATTTGGTGACTCTTGTCAGGTTTAGGAAAGAATAAATGAAGAAATATTAAAAAGTGCCTCAAGCTACTCATCTGCAGGGAGCTCTCTTATGAGAATAAGGAATAAAATAACAACATGTTTGAAAAGGTCATTCTCTATGACCCAAACCATTTTCTAATTCTGGAAGTAAAAAGAATCTCTGCAAAGTGAATAACATGATAAAAGAATTGTTTTTTTTTTCTTCAAAGATTCTCATTCATTTTCACAAAGGCAGTATTCATATCTGCAAGGCTTTGTCAGAAATTCAAGACTAAAAGGAAAAAAATATATAGACTAGCTCCCCTTCTTCACAGGAAGAGAGATAGAGACAGAAGGGACTATATATAAAAGCACAGTCAAAAAAAGTTCTGTCTCCAGCCAAGGTCAGCAGACTGCCTGGATCCAGACAACCCAAGTGGAACTCAAGTTTTTAAATGCCCCATATCTCACTCCCTGGGGGATGAGGGGACATATTCTTACAAATGTTACTACCATTAAGAAGGTTAAAATAAAAGTGGTTATCCTTTTACTTTTCTCGTGAACACTATAACCAGCAGAAAAGGATAAAAACTTATTTCTTAGAAAAAGAAAGGGTCTTCAAAAAGAATCTTAAAAATAATATACACTGGCAAAATCTGCTTTATGAAGAATTTTCTGATACAAGTTTATTTATAGTTTGTAATGGGTATTTTAAGATACATAGCACTTAAACACTTGTCAGAAAGCTCAGATTCTGGTTCTAACTTTGGAATAACCAACAGGGAGAGTTTTTCCAAACCATTCCATCTTCCTATGATTCAGTCTCCTTTCTATGAAATAAAAGTATTTGAATTCCATGCTTCTCTTTCCAACTCTAATAACATGCCATTGTATTACATGGACCCAAACAGGATAATGACTTATCTTGAATGTCTTTCTAATGGTGTATTCCCATGGAATCTCTCTCCGAGCATTTACAGCAAGTCCTATCTATGCCTGCGTGAGGGTAGGGGTAGGGGTAGGGTAGAGGTGCCACCTAGCTTTGATGTTCTCCCCTTGCCAGGGAAAGTTTGAAATAGGAAAAGAAATCAAAAGACAATCAGAATTTAAGATGGCTTATATAACTTTCTGACCTGGGAAACCGATGAGGTTCATGCCAACTTAAAAGTTAAAAATCTGTCATTATCTCTGTAATATTTTTAAAACATTAACTATATTCTAAAGTATAAAATATATTCTTTACTTCTTCTAAATTATGTTTTCTTGTCATCACTCTACATCCTGAACCCAAAAGAGCAGATAGAGTGAAAGCCACCTCAGGTAGGGGTAACTTTCAATGTATGCAGGTGGAGACAGGGGAGAGGTTCTCCCATCAGACTGAAGAGGAAAGAGAAGTACACTCTTCTCATCCTGGGTGGATTTTGGGAAACACAGGCACAAGAGGAGGGGAGAAATGCTGGACTGTGCATACCTCAAGCAATTTTTCTCAACTCTTGAAGCTAATCCTTGCTACATAGCTATTTACCACAAATTCGGCAAATTAAAGTAACACATTTCTGTGTCTCAGTTATGCTTAAGGTCTCACAAGACTGTGATCAGCCAGGGTGTCTTCTCATCTGGAGAACTGAACAGAGAAGAATTTGCTTACAAAATCACTCAGATTGTTGACAGCTTTCATTTCTTTGTGATGATAGAGTTCAGAGCCTTTGTTTCTTATCTACTGATGGCTGTTGGCCACCCCCAGACCCTAGAGATCATCCACAGTTCCTATTGCTCCTGTGGGCATTCCCAATACAATCACTTCATCAAGTCAGCAAGGAAAGTCTGTGGAGTGAGTCTGCTAGTAATATGGAGGCCCACAAAATGTAATCGCAGCATAGGGTTGACACTGCCTCCCATGCCATATTGTTGGTTAGAAGTATTCACAGGTCATAGACCACACTCAAGGAGAGGAACCACCTTAGAGTCTGCCAGTTAGAAATAACAAAAGCAAAGATGTCTTCATCCTTGTTCAGCTCTCTGGGGAGATAGTTTCTTGCAGAGGACAGAGTTCTGCCCCCTTGACCCATGCCCAATCTGTAGTGGCCATACCAAAGCAAAATCATGGTTCAGCTGTGACTTCCTAAAGTTTCCATGTATGGAAAGCACCTAGAAAACTCTGACCACTCTACAGTAGGAACCAGAAAGAAACCAACTCTCTGGACAGTCAGCTGACCAGAGGGGCCATCATGGTGGAGTGAAATGAAATACGTGCCAAGAGTGACCCAGACCAGTAAGCTCATAGGAGAACTCAGAAAGTCACATGGTACCAACTGAGTCAAAAGCACCAACCCATTACCAAGCTGAGGTCTCAATTTTCCAGAGACAGATGTCATCTGGGCACATGCTAACCATACAGGATAGGACACGATTCAGCAAGATTAGTAAGAACTCAGAGCCAAAGGGCCCACATGAAGACATCTGGGGCTACTCCCATTGCCAAGGCAACGGAGTAAATTCCCCCCATCTGCCATCTTGAGGGGTAAGATTCCAAATGCCTGAGAGTTTACCTGAAAGAGATCATTTTAAACTAAAAAGAGACTGACATATTGCTAATTGACTCATTTAAAGTTCAAGTTTGTTTTGCTGCTACCCCAGGGCTGGAGGATCTTGACGAAAATTCACTCAGTTATAGAGAAATAAAGAAACTACATTTTCTTTGCACAATTGGATTATGTGAGTAAATTTGTAATCTTGCTACACCTGCTATATAACAGACACTATACATATGTTTTCATAGAGTCTCCCACAATCCTATGAGGTAAGTGTTATTATATTCTCATTTTACAAATGAAGTTGAACCTCTGAGAGGTTACACAATTTGTGCAAGGTCACAGAACTGGGAAAGTTTGTATAGAACCAAGAATTTTCTCTTTCTAATCCTATGCACTAGTCAAACAGACCTCTGTATTTGTCAAAACAGGCTAAGTCCTATAAAACAGTCCCCAGATCTCAGTGGTATTGCACAATAAAATTCTGAATCTCACTCATGTCACAGTCAGAAGCAGTTTGGTGGAAAAAGGTTTGATATACCTAATCATTGAGACACCCACACACTTTCCTAACCAGTAATTCTACCCTCCTCTGAAGCCCCGGAATCCTCTCCACTCCATTAATTACAGGAGAGACCATGAAGGACAGTATAGGATGATTTTATGGGCAAGTTTATGAGTGGTGCACATCACTTCTGTCGACATCTGTAGATCAAAACTTGGTGACATAATGCCATCTTCCTGGGAAGAAAGCTCAGAAATGACATGTAGGCATGTGCCCAAAACACAAAAGGGTAGGATTTGATGGACGCATGATATTTTTTGCCACAACTTCATATATTTGTGACCTAAAAGACATATATGGTAACTTTTCCACCTCCCTTATTAGAGACGATACAGAATTTCTTATCATTAGTTCTGACGGTCAAAACTCAGAAAATTAATATGATAATAAAATGGCAAAGATAATAGTCAGAATACTTTCCATTTGACTTCATGATACTCAACATTCTTCAATGAATTATCTATAACCTATTTTGCTTTTATACAAAGGAAACCAGCAACTGAGGCCCATGACTGACATGTTCAAGAAAGTGAGCTATGATTGATTTGATTTGCTCAGTGGGCTCATTGTGTTTATGACACCTTTATGGTTTGGATGTTGGCATTTCTGCTGGAGGATTGTTTTACTATAGTGCTAGGCTGGTCTTAACTTCCTGTGTTTTAAGTCATTCAGAAAACAGAATAATAATGATTATATCATTACTTAGAACAGACATTTCCTTATGTTGAATTTTATACTCTCACAACTGGTAGGCACTAGATGTTTATTGATTTGATCTTACCACTAATTTTCTTTTAGAAGTAACAACAAAAAGATGGGTTTAGAAAATGCATCTTTGGTTGGGATAAGGTTATGATTTTCTTTTCTTTTTGAGGCCAATATCTTGGAATAATGTTATGCTTGATAAGTGCAGAAGATAAATGACTTGGGGATGGTTGCCATGAGATCAAATGGCTTTCCAACTGTGCTTTCCTGTGTCCTTCAGGATTTGATAGAAAAGCTGAAATATCATAACTCACAGGAGGGAGAGGAGGGGACACAGGAAGAGCACTGGTCCTCTGCCCATACTCAACCAAAGTTTTCTCTGTTTTGATGTCTTATACCTGTTCAACACCTTAAATACCCAAAGAAAGGTTACCATGAATAAAGATACTGATACACCAATGGACTCAATCGATGGCTTTGCTTAACCATTACATGCAGCATAAATAATTCTGCTTATCTCTCTCTGAGAAAGAAACAATTGGACAGTGATGACTGGCAACTCCGTTTTATCTTCCTCAAAGGTAACTTGGAAAGGATGGGTTCAGGGAGCAGACAGACCTGAGATCAATATGAATCTTACTAGGGTATATATAGTAGTACCTTGACCTTGCAAGATGGTTATGAAGAATATAGATAATTGCAGATTTAAGAGGGAGATAACATATTTCAGTGCTTGAGAAGATGGCGTTGGGAGTTAGATTTCCTGACTCTGCATTCTGTCACTTAGCAGCTGGGCAATATTGGGTAAGTTAGCTAACTTCATGGTTCCTCAGTCTCTTCATCACTAAAATGGACTTAATAGCAGTATTTACCTCATAAACTTGTTTAAGGATTAAATAAACCTATATCTATAAAACACTCAGCATAGTTTTAATACGTAGTAAGTACACAGTGATGAACCTTCCTACATTATTAATAACATTGCAAGTATAAATACAGATGCACACAAGACTTTCAATAAATCATGATTATGACAATTTTAACATAAGATCTCCCCTCCAAAAAAAAAAGAAAAAGAAAGTGTAGAGAAAAGGAGAGAGCATAGGTTGGTGACATAAAATAAAAAAGGTTTTTTGGATTTTTTGCAAAGCTGATGATGAGTAGACAAATTGAATAAGTAGATAAGCAAAAGAATAGAAGTTGTTTATGGGCGTTGGAGCCACAGATAGACACAAGTGTGTCCAATTTCATGCTCAGACGAAGGCATTCCCATCTTAGAAGACAAGTTAAATGGCCTAATGGACGTCAGTGGGCCTCATTCTGAAAGCAAGGCATTATATTCAGATGAACGCAATAAAACGCCTATGAAACACTAAGTTGCCTAATACACAATCACACAATCAGCTTTACTAACTTTCCCCTCCTGTGTTCTCCAGGGATAAACATGGGACTCAGGGTTAGAGCAGATAGAGAGGCCAAAAATGATGACATGGATGGCTAAAAGTGGGGCAACTCTTTAGTCCAGGTTTTTGCTTTTTAACATCACTCCACATATCTTTTAATAGGCCTGTGCACAACATCTGATTTTACAAGGTTCTGCATTAAAATATAGACAAAGAGAAGAGCATAGACATAGCCACCACTCTGAAGCACCTCAGCATCCAAGATTCACCAGAGAATTATTTTCCTATGGAGCTCACCAGGCCGTAAGATCAGATGGCAACTTTGCAAACTCATTTTTATCCTATTAATATAAAAGCCAATTCCCTCAAATTATCCATTAGAGGCAAAAGAAGAGGGGAAAAAACATTCTATAGTAATTTTTAAAAACCAAACTGATTAATTTCTCAAATGAATAATTTAGATCATAGACATGAAATCATTTGGAAAAGAGCTTCTACTTCAAGTAATTCTATTCTATACCTTTCAACACCGATGGATGCTTCTATTTTACAAAATCTAATGTTTGTTCCATCTACAATGTGACTTCCAATGAAACCAATCAAAAGGAAAAAAGCAAAACTAATGGTAGGGCAGGGTACCCTTCCAATTCTAAAGAGGAAAGGGCAGGACAGGGGTGAATTGTACCCACATAAGAGCCTTCAAACCAAGCAAAGGGATCTTAAGCATGAATAGTCAAGAATTGAAATATTAAACTAAAAATATTATCTGGACACTAGATAAACTACCCATCTCCATAACCTTTGAATGCAGCAAAATGCATCTTCCAACAAGGGCATGGCACTTAGAGTTTTAATCTGTACTTTCTGATCAAGATCATCATAATGAATGTGAATTGTCAATATATGGAAGTTGTGCAGAAACACATGTTAATATCAAGCATGCCAGATGTTGCATACAACATAGAGAGCAGGAATGTGGGTTCAAACCATGACTTCACTGTCTACTACCTGTGTGACCTTGACTCTTTTCTGAGCCTCAAGTTACTAATCTATAAAAT
Organism: Uropsilus gracilis; assembly: GCA_004024945.1. Lineage (NCBI taxonomy): Eukaryota > Metazoa > Chordata > Mammalia > Eulipotyphla > Talpidae > Uropsilus > Uropsilus gracilis. The sequence continues at coordinate 171,734 of PVHY01000372.1, read as the reverse complement.
GGGATGGTTGAATGAGATAAATGATTGATATAGTACAGTCATATAACTTAATAGTGCAATTGGTACATATTCAGTACTCTTTCTCAATTACAACTATTGTCAGACTGACCATGCATCATGGATTAATTGAAAAAGCCCCATTGTCTCTCTCACCTTTATGGTTCCCCTCAGACCCTTGAAATATTGAAAAGAAAAAATTTCTACTTGATCCGCTCTACTTCTATAACTTCTCTATTAGATCATGTAATCTAAACGATCTCAAGTCTAAGTTAAGCCATTATCACATGTAAAACCATGAACAATATGCTCAACTTCCTTAAATGCCAGTTTTCTCATCTATAAATTAGGGGAAACAATAATAACTATTCAGAAAATAAATCAAATGAATTGTTATACTTAAGGCATTAGCACAGTCATTATTTATTATTACTATTATTATTATTATTATTATTATTATATTCAAGTAATAAACTTCACCACTATGATTCAGGATCCTTTTCTCAGAAATAAAGGAATCAAAATAAATTAGCTATGAGATCCCTGTCAACATTAAGAGCATTCAAATTTTTTAATAGTGTCATATATGCAAAAACTGAGACATAATGCACAGAGAACCAATGTCATAGTTTCCCAGACCATTACCCTCATAACCAGACACAAAATACTTTATCCTTTTTTAATTTACAGGCCTACCAAAGGCCTGGGCCTTTTGAATGTTCAGCTGGAATGTTAATTATGAGAAATTCCAGAATCTGTGGCCTAGAGACAAATTCTCATTTACTCTGTTCCCTGGCACTGGGAACCCTCTTGCTAGCCTTCAGAACACCAATGTACTTTCCAAAGCCCACGAAAATAAAGCCAGATGGCAGTGCAACCTGGTCCCTGGTGCCCCGGGCCCTCCCAGCCATACCAGTGCTTCGAGCTTTATCCCCTGGCCTCATTCTTCAGTTTCTACCTCTCCTCATTCATCCCTGCCCCAGGTCTCAAAGGTGACTAAGGGCTTTTATACATCGACTTGATACACATTCTAAACCCTTTTCTGGGTCTGAGTCACCACTAACCAGGAGGAACTATAGGTTCACTTGCTTCTTAACAGATTTTACCTCCATCTATAAGTTTGCAAGATATCAGTCGCTGAAGCTTTGCTTTTGCTCTGCTGGCTTTAATGGCAGAGGCCTTTTGCACACTGGAAAGGAATGTTTTGCAGGCAGACTCATGTCTTAGTTTATTCAACTCCTCACCCAGCTATAAGGTCAGGAGTTATAAGGCACAGGAAAGATTCAAGGCATGGATTACAAAGTCCCAGGTTCCTGGAGGCCTAAACTGAATTGGGTTCCTCTCTGGGTGTGTCACCCTTGCTGCCTGCCTTCACGGCTTAGGAGGTGAGCATGGTGGAGACACAAAATAGGGTTACTCTGAGGTGGGCAGTATGATGCATTTGCTTAGTGGTGGGGAGTTTGGAAAGACTGAAGTTCTGGCATTCATGGAAGCATGAGGATGTGGGTAGAAAGGTGCTTCAAAACTCAAAGTGACCAGATGATAGAAAAGAAAAGTCAATCCAAATCCCAACTCTTTCTTCCAGGCAATGCTCTTTCTTCCCCAAGGATAATCTTGTGGGGTTGGTATTATTTTCAAGGGCAGAGGTACTAATTAATCCTGGGTAAATCAGAGGGTGACAGTCTTTACATGGATCCTTCTCAGTTCCTTTTAGTGCAGAGAGGATGAAGAAACAGAAAAGCAGGCGGGTATGTGCTTGTTCTCCTGAATGAATTGTGTGATTTATGCCTTAAGAAAGCCTGTGATCTTAAACTGTCATAAAAAGTACGTGACTCCTGGCCTTTTATTTTTATAGACAGTGCTCCATTTTTCTCTCAGGTAATAGAAAAACAATGTAGGTATTCAGGGAGCACAAGAGTTTCTTTAGGTTATGTGGTCAGTTCAACACAAGAAAAGACTGAACAGCTGTCTTCTGATCCCAACACAGCTTGACCTCCAGAAAGTCACCCCACCAGTTCTGTGCCGGATAAAATCCTCCAATTTGGAGCATTGGACTCACACACTCAGGTGGCCTCCTTCTCCTCCTTCCCACAGGGACCAGTCACCTCAACAAGGGAAAATGAATCCTGCTAGGACGCTAGCCAGAGTCTTGGATGCCTTCATTTTTCTCCTCAACTCCCAGAGAGCCAAGCAATCTGCCTAGTGTAGCAGAAAGCCATGTCCATTTTTATTTGGAGCTATTTAATACGTATTAGCAACATGCCAAGCACTGTTCCGTGATCCCCAGGAGCCTTCCTTCCCACTTTGGAGTGATTTATGCTAAAACAATTACACACCCTGGAGCTTCACTCCAACACTGGCTGTGAAGGCCATCCCATGGGACCCTATGATAAGTAAAAGTGTTAGAGCACATCTCCTCAGCATTTCTAAGTTTAGGCACCTCAGTTGAAATCTCAGACAGATCAGTTTTTGGTTGGATTTGCATGATATAGAATTATTTATTTTTTGCTTACAGAGTCTTCATTCTCTCATTTATTCAGGTGTGGCTGAGGTCTCAGGACACTGCAATCAGACATACTAGGGAAACCCCAGAAACTTCTCAACTCAAGAATGATCCATGCTCCAGTTCACAGGCATTCTCTGTTTCTCTTGGAGGACTAAGGCTATTGATCCTTCCACACTCCTACAGAGGAGGCTCGCTGATTAGCCCACAGTCTCTACTCCTATAATCTCTACTGTGTGCTTTTTATGTTGCTTCTTAGACTACTCATTCAAAATGGCCTTGCTATTGTAATTACATAATTTTGGTCAATGTTATGTAACCTGATGAAATATGAGTTGTGAAAATTAAAAAAAAAAAAACTGTTTCTATGAAAACTAAAAGAATAATTTGGAAAAAGTTGGTAAAGGCTGTTGTTAAAAAGAATTGCTGCCTAATGAGGTGTAGGCCAGACAACTGTAAAGGATTGGGCCAAAAAGAGTAAAAATCCAAAATGGTTCTGCATTCAGATTGCCTCACAGGTGTCTCTAAGTGTGTCTCCTGCATTAAAGGAACCCAACCTGGAAATCACAGCTATTGATTTGTGGGCATGGTTTATGCAAAATAACAGGAAGAGGTCCAATCATCAAGTTCTCACACAAAGGAAAAGCCTTGACCTTACATTTTAAAAAAAAGGAAGAGGTGGTGGTGAATAAAAGTACATTTATATTAAGAAGAAAATAAAAACATTTAAGGTATAAATGGTATAAATGTATACCTCTCTCCGAGTTTCCTTTTTCAAACTTATATTTTTTTTTTTCAGGTACTTCTTAGACTACCAGTCTAAAAGAAGGAAGTCTACTGCGTTAGAGATAAATATATCAACTTATAAGGTGCCCAGAGCATGACTTAGACAAAAGGATATACTGCCTCAAATCTCAAGGCTTTCTGCTCCTTGTGAAAGTTATCATGCCAGGGACTGGGAATGTAGTGAGAACAAGGTGGAGGACATACCTGAGGATCTTTGTTCTCCAGTCTGTTTCCACTTTCTCCTTCATTACCAACCTGGTCAGCTGCATTCCTGCTACACTTCCCTGCCCCCATGCCACTGTGTGAACTCCCAACTTTGTTTCTGCTGTCTCCTTTGCCTGAAACCTCTGCCTCTCAGTCTGCTCAAAACCTTCCCACTCCATATGCCACTTGTTCCTACAAGTCTACACTGGCTCCTCCAAGCAGAAATTGCTCTTCCCAGTTTATTACAGAATTTTGTTTACTACCCTTTAATGTAATGTACATGTTTCTGTCTTATGTTTAATCATCTTCTTGATTTGCAAGGTGACTGAGGTCAGTGGTCAAAACTTATTCATTTTCACATGTCCACACTCCCAGGTCTTGGTTTAAAAATTTTAAGTGTTGCTTTGGCGACTAAACTACTACATATAAAGGTTGTCTTACCAAAGGAGATGATCAGGAAACAAATATCTGTTGAGAGTTTATGACAATGTCTCCTGACTTCTAAAAAACACTTTTAATTGATTCTGCAAACTTCAAAATATCTTTTATTCACCAGCTAGTTTACAAGTAACACAATGAAATCTGCTAAAAGGAAAATTCTTTTGGAAGTTTTATTTGTTTGGGAAACTTGCATTCTATAGAGATTTTCTTTCCTGCTGGAAAACATCTGGGTAGAAAATGAAAGAAATTAAGTTTTTCCTCATATTTCTAGAAATATTATTCTTCCAGGGATTTTGTTTATTCTCACATCCCCAGATGGAGAGGTATGGGACTATGAAGCACATGAAACCTCTTTGGAAATTTCAGAATTTTAAAAGCTTCTTTCTCCCAGCATCATAGGGCTGTGAATCACCTTGTCATATGTAGGCAGCTATAAATGAGAACGACCTGGGGACCTCCTCAAGATGACACTAATTCAAGACAACCATGACTTCACATTACTATGGCCTTTAGCTCTTTGAACCAAACACATTCATAGGAACCCCAAACTGTATGTCTATGAAGCAATCATTTCCAAAGAAAGTAATCACAGCTCAGTAATGTTCATGCTGTTCATGAGAGTGTTACAGTCACCAGGTTGACACAGACTGTGTCTACACACTTTGGGTTAAAAGCCTGTGACTTGGCATGCCACTGAAGCACGCAGGTTATGTCTGGGAGGAACCTAGTGTACCTGGCCCTATAAAAGATTTGGAGGGAAACAAGGTCACTCTGTGAAAAGATCGCTGAACAAGGGTTAGAAATCCCAGACCAATAATCCACTTTACTCATGAGCTACATATTCACTCATTTGCTAATTGGGGGGAAGATATATACTTAACAGGATTGGGGTGAGAAAGAAGCAAGAGAGTGTAGGTAAAATGCCTTGCACATAAGAGGTTACCATGGGTGTGCTAACATAGCAAATCCTTACTTGATTCATGCTGCTTGTTTATAAAGCATTTGTTCTCAGTTCATCCAAGTTTCCAAATGAATCTGACTTCCCCTGTGAGAAAGACAAGGCAAATCCTACAGTTTGAATGGTCTAAAATGGCTAATATTTGATTATTTTGATCTACTAAAATAGATCAATAATCCACTTAATACTGTCCCAATTTTATACAAAAGGAAACTGCAGAGCACAGCAGTTCCATCTCTAGGGTCAGGATGAAGGATTCTACCAAGAGGTCTGTCACCAAAGGGTTGTCCAAAAAGGAAAGAAAACACCTCTAAAGAAATTCAGGTAAAAACTATGAGTATATATTTCACAGGAGAAAAACAGATGGCCAAGATAGGAAAAAACTTGAGCAAACTCAACACTAACCAACTTAGATTAATTAAAACAAAAATGAGTTTTTTCCTTCCCTAATAAAATAAGCAAATTTCAAGTGTTACTGCTCAGTATTAGAGAAGATAAAGGAGAATGAATGTACACGTGCTTACTTGGTAGGAATATAGAGCAGTATAACTTTTCTGAAATTAAATATATGTAGAAATTCTAAAATAATTCAGGAGCCAATATCCAGGAGTTTATCTAAAACACTCAAAGGTTTGAAAAATTAAAGATGCATATTATAGAATTAGTTAAATCATGGAATTTTTAAAAATCTATTTATTTTTAAATCACAACCTCAGTAAATGGTTTTTCGGATATCTCCTCCACCTCCCTCCCTCAGGTGCCCCTTTCATTCTTTCACACCCCACTCTTTGTTGTTTACTAGTCTGTGTTAAGTCCATTAGTCTTTTGCTGTGGTAGTGTTCTTTCATTGGGTGGACTATGTTCTTGGAACCAGGCAAGCCTTGATGATAGGTTTTCAGTCTTAATTTTGTGTTGGGCAGCCAGTCTATTTTTATTTGTGGTCCTTCCATGCTTTCTCATTGGAGGCTGTCTTCTCCAACCCCATCTCTGTTGTTTTGCTGCTTTACCTCGTGGTTCTGGCATCAGATTTAGGGGATCTCACCTCCTGCCATTGCTGGTGAAGAAGTTTCTCTGTGGATACAGGCAATTGTGATTGGCCATTGTAGATAGTCTTCTCTGCCTCAGTTTGTAGTTTTGCTGTGGGGCTGATGCCCCCAGTCTTTGGCTTTCTTTTCCTCTCCCATAAAGTGGGGAAGGGCGCCTTGCTCTCCCAGAAGGCATCTCTGAAATGAGGTCTTGGGTCTTCCAGACCTAGAGAGCACATAGGTGTGCTTCATGACATCATGTTTCTATAGATGTTTCTCCTGTTTCACCTGAATTGGTTCTTTTGATTGTCCATCTGCTGTGTCCAGCTCAGGCTTGTGGGCTGGATTTTTACCTAGTTTTATGATGGGGTTTGTGTTATATATGTTTGCCTAAATATTATCTGGAGAGTGATGAAATGGAGGGGGCACACCCCCACTTGCCCACCCATGCACTGGTACCTCCCTTCATGGGGCTGGGGCCCAGATGTCCATGTATGTGCCATTCCAATCCCCCCTTGGGCTGGGCCTGGGAGCAAATGCCTCAGCCAATCTGGGCTGCAGATGGTTGCCCCATACAACAACCATCCACTGGTGGATGGGGCTAAACCCCATCCATTGCCCCTCCTGAGTTCTCCAGACTTGGGAGGCTTACCCCAAGATCTTCTCCTTTTTTGCTCTCCACTGGCTAGGGGTGGAAGGATGGGAGCCCCAGGCTGCATAGAGGCCTCTGGACTGACCCGGCTACCCCCAGCAGTGTGCAGCTGGCCTGCACGCCCCTGCGCCCTCTGGATGAGAGGACACTACCTGAACAAGGCCTCCCATCCAGGCATAGAAGGGGTGTGGCCCACCACATCATGGAATTGTAACAATATACCCAAAATAGAGAATTGATTATTAAATTTATCAACACATATATAACATGAACTTTGCAATCATTGAAAATCATGGCTTAAAGGAACACTTAATTATACAACCAATACTACATGTTATATGAAGCAAATGGAAGGTTAAATAAAAAATATACAGAATCTAATTTCAACTTTTTAATTAATTATATATATATACAAGATCATGCATTTAAAAAAACTCAACAGGATTGTGCAATTTTAACAGTTATTCTCCCTGGGATGAGAGAACTCTTTTGTGTGTGTATGTGTGTGTGTGTGTGTGTACACGTGCGCACATGTGCATGTGTGTTTTTTCTTTTCCCAAACTCTTATATTTTCTAGTTTGTCCCTAATAAATATGAATTTATCATTAGAAAAAGATTTTGCATATAATTTAATTGAAAGATAATTTCAAGGAAAAGATAATTTTCCTAAAGAAAAAAATCAAAGTAAACATCCCTCTCACATACCATTTTACAGATGAAACACTATTTTGATGATGTGCTAACATATCCAAAAAATTATGCCGAGCATTTTACCAAAGACAGAGCTAGGTGCCAACCTTGTCACATTTAGGACATGACTGAACCTGACCCAGGAATTGGCAGTAGGAGGTGACAGATGGAGAACAACAAGGACAAGGGCTTTCACTACCCACCAAGCCAAGAACCAGTTGAACACATGGCACCTGAATTTAATGACTGGTATCTAGGAATTGTCAAAAATTTCAAAGACTAGGCATTTGCAAAGCCTCAAGTAAGACAGAAATGGTCACCTACTAAGAATATTGTAGAACAGAAAGGGCAATTGTTCTGTTTCATATACTCTGATAGCATTTTTAAGATTGCTTCTGCTGTAAGGATTTATTTTTATTTTTCTTCCTTTTATCCATCATTCATTCCATATAATTTGGCACAATCCATGTTCTATGGGTAGGTAAAAATGCCTGTAAATCAGACCACCCCAACACGAGGCAAGTCCTCTGTCTCAGCTTCGGTCTAGCTAATGGAATCCTCCAATATGATCTGACCACAATGATGACATCAAAGTAGACCTATGATTCGATAAGAACAATCTGTTTTTCCTGGTATTTTTAAAAAATATAAAAGCTTTTAAAAATATAAAATTATTTGAGACTGCCTGCAACCATCCTGCCTGTTTATGAATGGGATTGAGAATTAAGCCCAACAAAGCATGCAAAGAGAAGACAAACTTTATTTTAAGTGCTGGATCCAACTACTCCAAAAGTTAGTTGTCATACACAAAACTTTCAGATATTTAAGAAATTCACATCCTTTAAAAATAAAGCTACAAATGAACCCTATCACCTGCTATTGTCCTGACTAACAGAGACCAGTTCTTCTCTCTGTCTTTTTAGTATTAAGACTGATGCAATTAGATGACTTTGCTCTCCTCCCTCTTAAAAGGAGCCCCTATTCCTGGAAGAATAAAAAGGCCTTATAATCCATGTTCTTTTTGTCATTAGTATTGTGATTCTGAAGAACTAGCAGGTATGTGTGTATAGGGCAGAAGAGATTGGCCTTAATTTAATAGATCCAAACTCATCTTTGGGATCCCAAGAACTGCATGCCAAATTACCAGGGGAGTACATCAGACAGGGTATGAAAGCCACACCCTAGCTACTCATTAAATATCAGCTCTTCGGAAATATATTAACATTATTTATTAAGAGAAGGTATAGAGTAGGGAGTGTCTCTGGCACCCCCCACTAGCACTGTTCTCTTTTCCCTGGACAAACAGCTACACTACATTTTTCAATCTTCCTTGCAATCAGATACATGAATACGATTAGGTCCAGCCAGTAGTATGTTATCAGAAATATATTTTACTTATAATCCCATAGTTATTTCTGAAAAGGTAAAACAGAAGCCAAGGTAGGGACTGGGGTTTTGCAAATAGGTGAAGGACCAGTTTTGGATATAAAAGATAGATAGCATTGTTCTGTCTCAAAGACAATGGAAAGGAACCCAACCCTGCTGTGGCCATCAGGTGCAAGTCTATAGCTAGTGCTGAAGAGGCCTCAGGTAGAAGGAAAGAACAGTAGCAGAAGTTAGTCAGGGAGGGTCTGACAAACACGAGCTATGTATATGACCTTCACTGGAGGCCAGTCACCATCTCTGTCCTTAGTTCTATTCAAGAACTAAGCATGTACACATTGTGACTCACTAGCACATGAAAGGATTAAGAAAGTGTGAGAGCTATATGTTTGTTTGTGTGTGCATATATATATATACACACACACATAATATATATATATACACACATATAATAGAATATTATATAGTCATAAAAAGAAGGAAACACTGCCTTTTGTAACATATATGAAATTTGAAGACATAATGTGAAATAAAATAAGACAAAGAATAATAGACAGATATTGTATGTTCTCACTTAAATGTGGAACCCAACAAAAACAGACTCATATCAACAGGGAACAGATTGATGGGTTCCATGGGCCAAGGGTAGGCATTGAGGCAGGAGGTAATAAGTGAAGATGATCAAAGGGTGAAAACTTTTAGTTTTAAGATGAGTAAGTTCTTGGGTATCATGAATGTACAGCATGTTAACTATAGTAATTCCCACTGTGTTTGATAGTTGCAAATTGCTAGAAGACTAGATTTTAAGTGATGGAATATATTAAGTAAGTTTAATAGGCTAATCATATCACACTATACACATATATTGAATCATTGCATTGTACACCTTAGATTTATATATCAATGTTTATATTGATATAACAATGTAACAATATAACAATTATATAACATATACAACAATGTTATATATCAATTATTTCTTAATACAGCTGGTAGGGGAGGAATAGCATAGTGCCAAGCAGTGAGCGGGCACTGGGACCACAAAGAAGATAAAAGGGTCTCTTTTCCTGTAATTAAAACATATAAAAAGTGCCCTGAGAGTTTTGGGGAGGTCCTGAAATCCAGGAAGCCCTCAAAAAGGAGAGGTTATCTGGTCTAATTCTTAAGTAGAAGTCACATTTGCACAGAGCATTAAAGAACCTTCCAGGGAGAGGGGAAAACAGCAAAAGTCTGGAGTTTCAAAGGAACACAGCATATGCAGAAAATGGCCAGAACTTCTGTTTTGACTGGAATAAAAGTCAATTCCATAGAGTGGTGGAGAGAAGAGCAGTGGTATTAAGAGTAACAACAAGATTTTCATTATGTGAGGTAATAGTGTAAAAAATATGGGCCAGAAAAATTTTAAAAAATTTTTAAAAAGTAAAGAACTGAGAAGGCCTCCACATGAATAGCACCAGTGGGTACTCATTCAATCAATAAAGGTTTCTTGAACTCCTATTGTGAGGAGTACTGACCCATTGTCCCATGTTTAGATACATCAGCAGACAAACCAAAGATGCCTGTCCTTGAGGAGCTGCATTTCAATGAAGAGGAGGCCACTGAGAGTAAATATTATAAACAAGTGAACTATCTCATAAGATAAGTCATAAGAAAAAAATTAAAGCAAAGAGTATGTCAGAATTGAAAGGATAAGAGGTACTGAGATTAGGACTTTTGTGGTTCTACCTGGGTGGTCAGGGCAAGTCCCACTGAGACTGAGATTTGAGTCAAGACTTACAGGAAGTAAGGCAATCAGCCAACAAATCCTTGTGAGAATAACTTCATCAGAGAAACATCAAAGACTATAAGTTTGGAGGACCATGTTGGCAACTAAGGATTCAGCAATGAAGGGATTAAGAGAGGAGATATCTGGGAAAAGATCTACGAGTTAATGGGGAGCCAGATTCTGTGGGGCCTCTAGGTCACTAGAAGAACTTGGCTTCTGTCCTGTGCAAATTGGGAGCCACCTGGTAAGATCACTGTAGCAGAGAGTAAAACCTCAGAGATGATGGAAAGGAGGACAAGTGCCATAGTAACACCCTTGAGTGGCAGGGAGCAAAGGGTGCAGGCAGAGGGATGAGCTTTAGAAGGTAGAAGGGAGCATGGTTCCCTGGTAGGAACAGGCTGCAGAACCACATCTGTGATTCTGGGGGGACAATTGGGGGTGAGAGACTGCAGACTTTCTCCTCTGATAGCTGAATTTTCTCAGTGGAGTAGGAAGGAAGATCATTAGCTGAGCATGAGTGTGGGGAAAGGAAATTAGTTAACTGAGAGAAATAAAGGACCAAAAACTAATGGAGTGATTGCCTGGCAGCATTAAGGACCCACTAAAGGTTAATGGTCATGAATTTAAAGTGAGAGTAGTCTGTGTGGATGTGTATTTTTTCCACATTCATAGTCAGATAAATGAGTGGAGGAGGGTAAGAACTGAACTTAACTACTTTAACCAAGATTGTGTTTTCATCATATAAGTTTGAGGAAATGAAAGAGGGGTAAGGAAAACAATAGTATATGACAAGATGTAATATGATGCTTGAACCTTTAGTTTAAGCCCAGAGAAGAATGAGGACACCAAATGGGCAAGAGACAGTGGAAAGGTAGAATAATCATAGAGTATGATCCTGCTGGCCAAGAGATTGTTCAGGTTAGGCTGTTATAGACAAAGAACTGGGGAGATAGGTGGTGGAAGCCAGAACAGTTGTCACTGGCAAAGTACAAGGCACAGCAGTGGGTCGCAGAGAATCCATTTTGGGGTGGGTCAGGTTAAAGGTAAAGATTCATGAATATTTTAACCATGTGTGACTGTGAATTCTAGAGGGAATATAGAATGAGAGAGAGCACAACTGAACCCAGAGCCCTAGGGAGAACAACTCCACACAGAGGGGAGACCAACAGGGAGAGAGAGCAATCAGGAAAATCTGGTGTCATGTAAGCCAACAGAAATTCTGAAGAGTAGGAAGTTTACCTGCACAGTCAGATAGTTCAGAAAAAATCAAAAGGAGTAAGGACCAAACATTATCCATAGCAATGATGCATGAACAGTAGATTTAGTCTCAACTAGTGGAATGAGGAGTGAGGAAGAGGTAAAGAAATCAAGGCAGCAAGTGTTGATCCTGGTATCTTTGAAGATGCTCAAGAGCAAATCAAGCCAGTTGTTAGACTACATCTAATAGTTCCCTACAGCTACAAACTGGGCCTACCTGAAAGATCCTTCCCTAAAAATGAAAAAAGAAAATTGCAAAAAAAAAAAGAGAGAGAGAGATTTCTTTGCTTTAAATCATACAGATCAGTATGCACACATCTGTAAAACACTGTTGTCAAGACAACTGACAAAGCCTTGTAAACCCATCCTTCACTCCATTTAGTAGTCACCTTGTTCTTTGCCTGTGAGAGCCTGTCTTCTTCCTTCTATTGCTAGTAGATAACATTCATTTAGTTGAGGGCCTGCCCATTGAAAGTCACAGTAAAAACCACAGTCATTTTGGATTAGATGATTATCCATTTGAGGAGGTGTTGGTGAGAGGACCTGATGATGATGGCCTTTATTGCCAGCTAGCCAATTCCATTCCTAGTTAAGCTTCAGATAGCCTGAAGGATCCAATCATTCATTCCAAAAAAAAAAATCTTTAAGGATCTATTGTTTGGCTTGTTTATTTGAGAAAATAATAATGATATATATGCCACATACTTCACAGGTTTATTGGAGACTGTATTGTTAGTAACGACAAAGTATCATAAGGGAAATAAAGTCCTTCTAAATGATACGTTAGTTATTTTGACTGATTTAGAATCTTCTTGGGCACTGATTGGGCTTAAAATCAAATAAGGAAAACATATTTCCCCCAACTTAGTTACTGACAAAGGCATATACTAATTGGATGACTTCAAGGTGTTTAATGGAATTATGCCCTAAGATTTATATTCTATTAAATACAACCACTAGTATTAGGCTTATAGCAAGTAGACAAGGGATCCCAAGACATTTGATAAATGAAAGCTACCTTGGTATCCAAGATCACCTCAGCATTATCTCTATTTGACAGATGGGGAAAGTTAAACAATATCACACACCTGTAAGTGCTAAATTGGGATCTGAACTGGATCTTTTCAATGCCAGTGGTGACAGTGAGCAAAATCCTTAAGGCAAACTCCATGTGTATCAAGTTGTCTCCAACACCACTCCATATATCCATGTTGGGACTCTGATGTACTCCCAAATGGAGACTTGAATTAACCAAAACTTGAAGAACAAAAAGTTTAGATAAGAATGTTTTCTAGTTTAAAATATTCTTCTTAGATACTCAGAATCAGCCTTTTCTCTAAAATATGTCCAATTTATATAATTACACTTGAAATTATATACTCCATCCACTCCTTATTATAAACAGATCAATTTGACAATGCACCTTTGAGAAACATTCCCCTCCTGCTCATCATGTCCTGATATTCGCCCTGGCCAACTCTTCCAAAACTCTCTTTAGTAGAACATGCGGATTTTTTCTGCTTATGTTCCGGAAACTCAGCTTTTGGGCCACAGCATTGGCCACATACTTCAGAAAGTCCATTTGGGTCATTGTGCTCTCCTGGTCTCACATTTCAAGGCTGTACCATGGCCTTGTCAATTCTCTATGGGCACCAAGTTTTATGCAGAACAGTAATGGGTCATCAGTCCAATTAAGTTTATGGCCATTTCACTGACTTCTATAAGGGAGATGGAGCACAATATGTAATTTCAGCTTTTCTTGTGAGGAGTTTCAATCCTACCATGGACTAAATCATTTTATCAGTTAAAAAAAAATTTTTTTTTACTTGTCCCATTAAACTACAGAACTGGAACATACTCATGAATGGTTTCTTTCTGCTTTTACTCAAGGAGTTCCTGACATAACAAAAACTGGTAATTAACTGGCTCAGAGACTTTTACAATAGCCTCTTTAAATAAGTTCCAGTGTGAGTGCTCACAGTCCTGACTCTACATTGCTGATACTGCCGCAATGCACCCTCTATTAAACAAGCTATCACTTCACGCCACTGTACCACCACGCCCCCCCCTCCCCCAGCCCTTAGCTACACTGTCCTTCTGCTTGGAAGTACCTGGGTTTTCTAGTTTCCCTCTTGAATGAAGTCATTGCCATGTGTAACTCCAGGCCACACCCAGTTGGGCTCTACCCTCCCCAAATATTCAGCCTCAGCAGCAGCATCCCCTAAATCCAGCCTCAGTGGACAGAGTGAAGTCCATGCAACTGTCAGGACTCACTAATGATGCTAAAGGTGCTTCCTTGCTATTGGTGCTCAGAGTGAGAGCTTGTTGAGCCCTGCTTTGCTATTCTACTTTCCACTACCAGCCTTGGCAAGGACCATACCAATTTCTGCAAATAACCCATTTCATTCAACAAGTTAATACAAAAGCCCCCTAATTGGTTTTCCTGCTTCTGAACTTGCCCACTCTGGTCCCTAGCTCATTTTCCACAAAGCAGCTAGTGCCTTTAGTAGCTGATGACAGTATGACCCTCCCTATGGGCCCCATGGTCCTTAGAGTAAATCTAATTTCTTGTTAGGGAAACATCACCTGGGACATGCCTTCCTGGACAGGCTCATCTGTTACCTCTATCCTCAAGTTCATGATGCTTCTGCTTCCTGTGTGCCCCTTAGGCCTTGCTTTCACTCCTTAACTCAGAAGTCACCTTCTGGGTGGGATTCCCTTTCAGGGCCACCAACAGCCCCCCCCCCCTTTTCCCCTGCCACACATACACACACTCAATCAGGTATTCAATAACATCATTTGATTTTATTTTTAATAACAATCTTACTCTATATATACTTATTGTTGCAATTCTTTGCATCCCTTTTCCTGCACTTCACCCACACAGTGTAAGGCCCTCTGGAACAGGTTCCTGATTTGTCTTGTCACATCTACAGCATCAGGCACACAGTAGATTCTCAACAAATATATCTCACATGCAGCCACTTACAAAGAGAGCTATGCTGGGGAGTGAAACTACACTGATGTCCCAGTTCCTGTCCTCTCGTCTCTGGGTCTGGAGTGGAAACAAAAACAGGAAAATATCACCAAAGTTCCAAAACAATTAAACACGTAATGGTGATGTGAATGGTAGAGTCCTACCTGAGAGCAGAGCTTGGCCTTGAACTTCAACCACCACCACATCTCGGAAGCAAGGATGGCAAAGATTTGGTACTGAAATAGATTGTGCCCTGCAGTTAAACACCAAAAACCATACAGAAAAGAAGGTGGTTCCTGGTCAAATACACCAACCCTGTTACTAACTCACCCTGCTGTGCAAATTTATTAAAGCAGTCTCCAAATAAACAAGTCCTAAAACTAATCAGGAAGTGGAAAAACATAAAAATAATCCCCAGACCACAACACACACCCATGAAAACAAGAAATAAAGAAAAATGTTCTATATAAAACCCGTGGGGTCAACTCTCTCCTCAATTAATGGTGCAGACAGCCAGCTGAAGTCAATGGAGGTTTTCAGTCCTATAATAGAAGTAGGATTTGGGGCCCACTATGCATTACATTCACTTTTAGGTAATAAATCAGGAATGTCAAGTGGGTGTGCATTGGCCTCACTAACATGGTAATTAAACTAAACAATGCTATCTTCCACTGAGCTCCACGGGCACTCATAACAGTCAAGGATGAGAGGTGTGTGCTCTCAAGAATGTGTAGGTATGAGTGCCAGTGTGTGAGTTAGTGTGTATTCATGTGTGTAGACATCCCTGCACAGGCTATGAAGAGCATCAGAGGGAAGAAGAAAACTGTTCCAGCCAGTCTACATCCTGTTCAGGACTGGCTACATAATTCCTGAGGCCTAGGACAAAAGGGTAATGCTGCGTGTTAAAAAAACAATTAAGAATTTCAAGATGGTAACATCAGAGCATAAAGCCAGGTCCAGGGCCCTTCTGAGCACAGGTTACGCACCCATGAATGACCCTGGAATTAGGAGTAATTCTGAAAAAGAATTTGGGAATTTAGGAATAATTCTGAAAAAGAAGTTTGGGATCAGATTGAGGGCTTTTCAGCAATACCAGAGCTGACAATTTTGAGTACTGCTTGTATTCCAGGAACTGTTCTGAGTACTTTGCACATATTAACTCATTTATTCCTCACAATAAGCCCATGAGATAAGAAGTCTAATTATCCAATTTTGCGTTGAAGAATTTGAACTGCTGAGGTCACACGCTTGTAAGTGCCAAGCTAAGATTCAAACCCACACAGTGTAGCTCTGTTAACTACCTTCTCTCCGTGTTAGTCAACGCACACACTACCTTCTGTTGCTCTCCTTCCGACAAGCCTCTCACCTTATCTCCTGAAACAGATTCCAGTCAAAATCACAGACTGCCTAAATTAAAATATCTACTTTGTGACTTGCTACCGGTGTGACCTCGAACAAACCTGTGCAGTCTAAGTCCATGTTTCCTCATCTGAGTAAAGAGTATCAATACTTATCCCCTAGTGTTGTTTTGAAAACTTAACAAACTTAACAAAATACATTAATAACTGCAATTTTAATGCTATTATTCCTATTTATAAACTTGATATAGATAATTCTGAGCTAATTGTAGCCACTTGCTCTTTCTTTAATTTACAGTAAAGAGAAACCAAACCTATCAAACATTGTTTATAAATTTACCATTTGATAAAGAGTATCAATATCAATAAAAATAAAAAATTAATTTCATGTATTGAAATTTATCATATACCAGGAATTTTATATAGATTATGCCATTTTAGTTCTTCAAAATCTAATGAAGTGTGTTAGGATAATTAAATTGTGGGGGAATAGTCTTTTTAGTGAATGATATTAAGATAACTAGATTTCCAAATATTTACAAAAGAATAAGGGTGAACTGGATGTCCACAATTTACAAAAGAATACGGGTGAACCTTCACACTATATACAAAAATTCATTGTGTATTAAACACCAAAATGTAAGAGCACCTACTGTGTAACTTTTGAAAATAAGTAAATAAATAAATGTAAGAGAAGTACTGTGTAACTTGGGAGAAAAAATAGACATAAATCTTCATGATGTTGGGTTAATAGCAGTTTCTTTGACACGAAACCAAAAGTGCAGGTTAGAAAATAATTAGATTTCAGCAAAATTAAAACTTTGTTCTTTGAAGTATACTCAAAAAAGTGAAAACAACCCACAGAACAGGGGTGACAATTGCAAAGTATATACTATGAAATGGCTGACACCCAGAATATGTAAAGAATTCTTAAAACTCAACCAGAACACAACACAAAACAAACAGAAAAAAACAGACAACCCTATTAAAAACCAGGAAAGGATTTGAATAGACATTTCTCTAGAGAAAATGTACAAATAACCAATAAGTCCATGAAAAGATGCTCAACATCATTAGTCATTAGGGAAATGCAAATCAAAATCACAATATGATACCACTTGACACCCACTTACATGGCTAAAATCCAAAGCACACAGTAGTAAGTGTGGTTGAGGATGTGAACACATTGGATCCCTCATTTATTGCTGATGGGATTGTAAAATGGTACAAGTACTTTGGAAAACAATTAGGCAGATCCTCAAAAAGTTAAACACAGAGTTTCCATATGAGCCAGCATTTCCACTCTTAGGCATATACCCAAGAGAAATAAAGACATATGTTCATGCAAAAGCTTGTACACAAATGTTTATAGCATTATTGATAATGGCCAAAAAAGTGATAACAATGCAAATGTTGGTCAACTGATGAATAGATTAAATATGGTCTGTTCATACAATGGAAGACTGTTCAGCAGCCAAATGCCAAGCACTACTGATTGCAGAGTACAAAATGGATGAATCTTGAAAACATGATGTTAGTTGCAAGAACTCACTTACAAAAGACCACACATTGTATGATTTCATTTGTATGAATATCTACAATAGACAAATCCATAAAAACAGAAAGTAGATTAGTGGTTTCCAGGGACTAGAAGGAGGAGGATAGGGGAGTGGCTATGAATGGTATGGGTTTCTTTTGGAAGGGGTATAAATATTCTAGAATTAAACAGTGGGGTTAGTTGTATATTGTAAATATTCAAAAGCCACTAATATCACAATAAAAGGGTGAATTTTATGGTGTGTAAATTAAATCTCAATAAAGCTGTTATTGAAAACAAAATTTCTGGTTCCTAATGAGGTCAGTCTCATTTTCCTTGTTTTGTGAACAAGGGAACTATGGTTCTGTGTGGGTCAGTGGGTCAATGAGCAAGGCAGTAAGAGCTACTCCTTAAGTCTCTATGCATATCATTTCCACCTCTCTGCCTTCACTAAATTGTCTTCAAGGCTTTAGAAATTAAAAAAGATTCCTCCTCAAAAAAAAAAAAGTGAAGAAGCTCCAGTCACAGTTGGCCAGCTGGCTCAGATCTGAAGTCATTTAATGAAATCCTCATTTCCCCCAATCCCTTTACTCCAACTTGATCCCAGGTCTCTGGCAGATGGACATGTGGCAAGGCATATGAGAAACATATGAAAGGTCATAAACCTATGTCAGTGTGATCACCGACCCAGACTGTGGCCCCTTGGCTCTGATCAAGAAGTCTATCCCAACAATCGATAGTGATGGCAGAGGTTCAATTCAATTGCTCAAAATCCCCATCCATCATCCGGACAGCAGAATGAAGATGCTGGCCTTGCTAGAACCTATTCTTTCATATGCATAGGCCTAATGCAAGTAAATGTTCCTTTCACCCTTAATGATTCCCCATTTCAAAGTGCTGACACTTCTCCTGAAATAGTACCCAATAGTACTTCTATTATTTATTATAGATAATATTTACTATGTGCTATATACATTCTAATTATATATGACTTGTCTTCCATTACTCATGCTACTCTTTAAAGGAGGACTTATTCTTCTCAAATTTAAAATTTCCCATGTCATATATATATTTTCATTCCTTATTAACAATCATTCTAGTACCATTTCCTGAATGCATACTATGTGCCAGGTTCTGGGCTACAGTTTTATGAGTCTGATCATATTTTGATTCTTCTTTGCACCCTATGAGATAGATTATTATCCACAACTCTAATGTTAATGCTAGTAAATGGCAGCTCAATAAATCTCTGGGATTTATTCTTGCTCAGTATACATATTCTTATTTCTGGTTCACCCTGGTCAAGACATGGACTATTTTATTGATTTAGATCTTTCTGTATGCACCTAGCAAACAGATGCCAGCCAGGGTGGTGTTAACTGTAACTAACAGCTCTCTCTTAAATTCCATTATAAGTACCATCTTAGGGATCAGCTGTATGAATTCCATCTTTCCCTTCAGAAAACAAGTTTATACCATTGTGTAGATGGAAGCAAACTTTGGTAGAGCTTTCATTAGCATACTAAAGCAAAATGAGAAAGGATGTTGTATTTTTTAAAATCTGAGTAATTTAGTTGAAATTCCTTCTTCTTCATTTTGGTAAACATTGGTGTGTTTTCCTACCATTTGAGGTAATTTTACTGACTAAAGGTTACAGCAACTAGTCTTCCAGAAATTGGTAAGAGTTTTCTGGAGTTTAGGAACACACCTTGAATGACAAGGTAAATCATTAAAAATGGACTATTATTCCTCTCTTCACAATAGACTGGTTGAAAAATTAGAAATACTTTACTTGTATCCAGATACTCAGTTTCTCAAATCAATTATCTGATTCAGAATCCCTAAGTCATACCTAGAAAGGGGATCTCCTCAGTTTCTTTCTTGGTATGTGAGCCATAGACACAATACCTCTGTTATCATCCCAGAATACTCATAAAGCCCATCTCAAAGGACTTCCCAGCAGGCAGCCTGAAGGTTGCCATTGGAGCTCCCTTGCCAGTGGGGAGCAAAGGTGACAAGGAATCTGGATAAGCCCCAAGGCAGGTGAGCCTGGGAGGGGGGTCAGGGTGGGGCTTTTGTGGCTTCACCCACCAGTGGGTGGCTGTCCCATGGGGCAGCCGCCTACAGCCATGTTGCCCCCTGCTCCTAACCCAAGAGGAGTAGGGAAGGGTGCATGCGCACCCATCTGGTCTCTGCCCCCACGCTGGGAGGTTCCAGTGTGCAGGTTGGGGGGGGGGTGGAGATGCCCCTTCCATTTCCCTCTCACTCCAGCTAAACTTCAAGAGGAACAAGAACGTGCGCCACACAGACCCTATCATTTAACGGGTAAGTGATCATGCAAAAATCCAGCCCACAAGCCTGAGCTGGACGCAGCCAATGGGCAACTGAGAGAACCAATGCATGCAAGACAAGAGAAACAACTGTGGAAACACCATGTCATGAAGCACATTGATGTGCTCACTGGGTCAGGAAGACCCAAGACCTCATTTTGAAGATGCCTCCTAGGAGAGGAAGGCCCCCTCCCAACACTACAGGAGAGGGGAGGAAGGCCAAAGATGGGGGAGTATCAGCCCCACAGCAAAGCTGCAAACTGAGGTAGAGAAGACTATCTACAGTGGCCATTCACAGACACCTGTATCAATGGAGAAACTTCTTCACCAATACTGGCTGGGGGCAAGACCCCCTAAATCTGACACTAGAACCATAAGGTAAAGCAACAAAACAGCAGAGATGGGATTGGAGAAGACGGCCTGCAACAGGAAAGCATGGACAGATCACAAATAAATACAGACTGGCTGCCCAACCAAACTTAAGACTGAAAACCTATCAATAAGGTTCACCTGGTTCCAACAACACAGTCCCTCACCCAGTGAAAGGACACTGCCACAGGAAAGAAAGAGACTAATGGACTTAATACAGACTAGTAAACAACAAAGAGCAGGGTTTGAGAGAATGGAAGGGGCACCAGAGGGAAGGGGGTGGGGGTTGTGATCTAAAGAATAAAAATAAACTTAAAAAAAAAAAGGACTTCCGGTTTCAACTTCACACTCAGACATAGAATTTAAAGCGTCAGTTCTCACTGACATGTACATGTAAATTATTGAGTAAGGCATGAAATAACCCAGGATTTCCCTCTATTTTCTTGGTTCAGTGTTTCATTTTAAATTACCATATAACCCCCATGCCACCAAGTCACCAAGATTTTGCTATACTTGCCTGTCCCCACTTGGTCTTACCACCATCTGAGAATTAGGGTTTTCCTGTTGTGGTGTTAGTTCTCAGGGGAATAAGGTCTCTATTTTTCTGTCCATTTTGACTTAGGGTAGGTATTAGTTTTGTTTCTTTTCACTTAACAGAGGGAGGTCTGTGGAGTAGATTTTTTTTTTAATAACTCCCTTGGATTCAGTTTTTTCCCAACTTCCTTGTTCCCAACAGCACAATACCCTCACACTAGCAGCTGGTTATCCTAAATCTGCACTTGGTTCAAAGGAGAAAATGGGGAGGGTAACAAGAAGACATGTTTTGAGTCAAAACCTGAGCAAGTTGGGCCTGTTTGGAGAAGCCATGAGCTATGGAAAGCTGGGGAAACACAGATGCCAGCAAGAGGCTCCAAGAATACTGTGGGTGTAAAGTTATCCAGAACCACCTCATATATTCTGTGGCCTCTGGAACCCCCAAGTTGTCTCCAGATTTCTGTTTATCCAAGAATCCTCCTCAAGGTTTTGGACTCCATCTTCTAACTAGCTGCCTCCACCTTACACATCTCAATGCTGGTGTGAAATCCAGAACTTTCTTCCTTTTTTTATTATTAAAATGGAAAACCTTTTGTACCAATTCTTGCACAAGTTTATAAATTTTTACCAAAATACCCCAAGCAGGTGTATGCTCAAACTCTATTATCCAACCTCTGTTCTTCCTCACCTCACTCTTTGATTTCACTCACCTAGCTCCAAACTTTTCTCTGTTTATCATACAGAACATCTTCCTTCTCCCTCATAGCTGCAGGCCATTCAGACACCTCTCCATGAGCACCAGTTAGGTATCTCTTTAATCAAAATCACTTCTCCCTTCAAAAAACTGTTGTTAATTAGTGGAATGATAAAATTATCTTCACTGTGCTACCCTGAGAAAATTTGGGATTGTTTAGAAGACAGAAGAGCTCATCTTCAGTTGAGATGCTTGGTAACGAAAACCTAGAGACACAATAGGTAAGGAAGGTACACAGGGATTGAACAGCTAGATGAGCAGAAGGGAAAGGGGGGGAATGGGGGGTAAATCCCTGGATTACAATGATGTGAAATTTATATATAAATAAAGAAAAAAAGACTTAAAAGCAACAAGAAAGAGAAAAAAAGAATTGAGTACAGGAACAGGAAAGGGGTAGGAGAAATGATGGGAGGATGGGGGAGAGATAGAAAAAGAATGAGAGAGAAGAGAAAAAGAGAGGGAAAAGGGAGAGGAGGTGGGAGGGAAGGGGAGGGAGGAATGGAGGGAAGAGGGAAAAGAGAGGGAAGAAGAGAGAATATTAGTATCTGGGCTGCCCCATAACCACTGCTCAGTGCTATGTAAACTCATGATGGCTCACTCCCAGTGTAGCTGGGAATCTTGGCCTCTGGGAATGCTTGCATCTTCTCCAGCATTCCTGATCTTTGGGCAGATTCTGCTGCAGAAATGAGGTATTTGACAGTTCAGCCTCTGAAGGTATTTGACAGGTCAGCCTCTGAACTTTGGCATCCTGGAGTCTTCAGAGTACTTCTGCTTCCCTCAGCATCATTTCCTACTTAGAGCTTCATGTGTGGAACCAGGGAGCACTTATGCTAAGTTACCCTAGAGGGGAAGTACACTGGGTTGGAATCCTGACACAGTAGCTGTGTGACCATCAGCACTTGTTTGTCTCAGTTTCTTCACCAATAGACTGTCAGGCCTTCCTTGCAGGGCTAAATAAGGTGACTAGACCCAAATTCAAGGAACTCAGCTGTGTTTATTTACATGTTTTGGGGATTGTGCTAAACTGGAGACATAGTTCAGATGTCAGACAAGGTTTAGATTGCATGTTAGAATCTAAAATCTGATCAGTTCCCTGCCTGATATCTATATCTGGGATGTTGTCAGGGTATTGCCAGTCTGACTCCAAGAAGCCAGGACTAGAAACAAACTATAAACAATACAGTTCTTTCTGCTCACTTTTGCATTTTACATCTGTGCAAGCCAAGTCATAATCTACTGTTCAATCCCTGCCTGCCTCTTACCCCATTACTAACTTAGTTTTTGGTTCCAGCAGCATCATAAGGCAGCTGGTTGTGTAGATGATATATATGAATCATTTATGTTTAATGATCACTGCAAACAATAACAAATGTGATACATTTCACTAATTTCATTACATTTTTTCAGTTAAGTCTGATCAGTGTTGTGTGGACAAATATGTACCCATGATTGTAATTAAATTGCAAATTGGGGAAGCATAGGGAGACCTGACTTCCATGATGTCAATACTCCTCTAACAGCCAATTTCAGGTCACCAGTATGTGGTCACTGAACTTGCTGTTGGAAGAGATAGGGTAGACAAGAGTCATGTAAATGGTTCCAGCGCATTCCTGAATGTGAGGCTCAAAGCTGTTCAGATGTGTTAAATTGATGCTCACCAATTATAGTCAAGTACTTACCACTGAATAAACAAAACAAGGAAATATATAGTATTCCCACTAAATCAAGAATAGTCTCTTAACTGGAAGCAGCAGTTGCTCCTTGAGTTTTCCAAATTCCCCTGATTCCACACAATTCTTATTAACATATGAATTTTCATGGTTTTGAAAGAAACAAATTCCAAGGAGATGAGGGCAAGTGCACGCATGTGTCTGTGTGTTCGTGTGTGTCCATGTGTGTGCCTACACAAGCACTTGTGTGCACAGGCACTGAACATTCCCACCTCTTCTCTGACTATCCACATAATTATGCATTACATTTGAAAATCAACCTTGGCTAAATGAAATTTTTCTAATAGCTTGTAGCTTCAATTTAAAGATGATAAAATAAAGGAAAATTGCATTCTTCTTCACTTAAAAGCTAAGTCCTTTTAATTATTCTATGTATTAAAAAAAACTAATTTCCCCTTGTAATTATCAATATATTTCCATCACCCCAGGAAATAAAAGAACTGCTTTCAGGGGCATTTTTAACACCTGTAAATTCCCAGATGTTAGAATGAGTCCATGGAACTGAAGAGGAAAAGTGTTTGTTTTATAATCTGACAATTTCTCAGTTTGCTGTTTAATGTTTAAATCTTTTCATTGTGTTTTTTTTTTTCACTAGTATGGATAATGTCTGAATTAAAACCCCTATTCTATGATTATACTCATCATTCTTGCCACCACTTTCCCAGATTCAATGCTTAATGAAAACTTAAGAATCATAAGAAGTAGAGGTAGCTAGGAGGTAATCACACTCCTGTTATTTTGCAAATGAGCAAATTAAAGTCCAGAATGAAACCAGTATAGCCCATAAGGGTGATGGGGCCTTTTATGTTTCTCTGGACACCACCACCACCATGGCCTCCAGGGTTTCAGAGAGAGAAAGAGAGAGAGAGAGAGAGAAAGATGGGATGAACAGTCACAAAGGCCAGTATAAACTAAAATACTGGATATGCCTCCCAAATACAATTTCAATAAAATCTATTTTTAAAAATCATAAAATAATTTTTATATTCATTTTAAAATACACAATTTTTAATCATTTAGTTATTCAACAAATATTTATTGAACACTTACTGGGTACTGAGCGCTACCATTTTGATATCATATATTTTTAAGCTTATGATAGATGCTCTTTTCCTGAAGTGCCTCCATTGTTGGTATAATGTGTAGCCCTCTCAGACAGAAAGAAAAAAAGCACTTGGAGATGTACCTGTTATGTTCACCAGAAACTTAACTGCAAGATGCCAGGAGGTTTGGATTTAAGCTCTAACAAAATCTGGGAAATTTACTCTTTGTTGCTGGTTTAACTCTGGACTTCATAAAGACAACAAAGGATCAGTTAAATGTTTTCCTGTGGAGAACACCCTATGGTTTGCTAAGCAGTTAACAGAAGTATAATTATGTGCCATGAATAGTTACATTTCTCTAAGTTATACCTCCAATGAAGAGAGAATGACTTCTCAAATTAGAGAGTTCGGGAAACATTCCTAGCTTCAGTCTTACCTGCTGGATGAGTTATTCACTCCTATAAGCCTCAGTTTCTTCCTAGAAACAAAATGGAAATAACCACACTTAACTCAAAGACTGGTCAGTGGGTAAGATATAACCATACAAATAAAGCTTTTGGTACTCTCACCAGAAAGTCATTCTGCGCTGATGAGCATTCTGCAATCAAAAGAAGGACAGTACCATGGTGGTGAACAGAAGAGGATAGATGCAAAATTAAACCAGTGAGGGGAGTAAGAAAAGAATGACTTTAGAAAGGTTGCCCAAAGGAAAAAGGAGGGAGAAACTAGCAGCAAAGATCTGGTGGGCTCTCCCTGGAAGATCTCCTTATGTGGTATCAACCACAGCAGTGCCAAAGGATCCCTTGTGGAAGTTTAAATCTTTCAACTTAATTTTGAAGGTCACATTTTGTAACTCCCACTGCATCCTGTTAGTTATGAGAGAGTTATAAGATAAGGCCAGCCCAAACTCAAGGAAAAGAAATTCAAATTCAGTTCCTTCTTGAAGTCAGAGGGTATATTTTAGAAGACTTGTGAGATGGTGATGCCAATGCAACAATCAGCCTGTAATTAAAGACTTAGGATGAAAACCCCTGATTGCCTTCCCGGCATATTACCTAAAACACCCAAATACAGTTTTAAAGCCAAAAGTGACTTTGCCACTATTGAGAGATTCTTTGTCCTGATCTGAAGTTGACTGTTCATTCAGTTCAATGCTAACATGCCTACTTTCTACTATCCCAGTCAGGTTAGTGAATGATGGGCAGCACCAGAAGTGTGGCAGATTGGAGCGTACATCTACAAAAGTTTTGAAAATTACACTTGGACCTAATGAAACCTCCGGAAATGTAATGATTTGCAAAAATTTGTGTTTATCATAAGTTCGATAAGGTAGCACGTATGTGTCATTAGGAAAATGGCTTTATAATCTCCCTGAAGAAAGGACACTCAAAAACAAGTCTGCATAAGTGACAACAGAGGGCAGCTGAAGTGCAGGAAGGTTGACCCCACCAGTTTGGGGTTGATTCTTCTGGGTACATCGTGCCAGTCTAGGATGCAAGTAAAATAGCTCATGAGATCAAAAAGAAGAGGAAGAGTGCCGCCACCTGGGTCTTAGCCTCTCCTCTAAGGAAACATTTGAGCAGGATCCAAGGGATGACACTGGCTTGACCTTGGACTCCAACACCTTCTAGTAGGCATCAACCCTCACCAAAGTAACCTGGCATCAAGGTTAAGTAACGGTCCCAAAGCTGGAGCAATAGGTTAGAGACACAAAGCTGTTCTGTCTTCTATGGGTTTTGCTCTCTAGAGGCCACTCTGCACTCTGGCAGCTGTCATCCCAATCCTGATCTAAAATGTATTTATTTATTTATTTATTTATTTATTTATTTATTTATTTATTTATTTATTTATTTACTTACTTACTTACTTACTTACTTATTTATTTATTTATTTTCTTACACTGTTATAGTCCCCATAGTTCTCCCACCACCCTATCACCCGTGACTCGTCACCATGTTCTCTTGTAAGGAGGGAGAGAAAGGGGGTCAAAACAGAGGAGAAAGGAACACTAGATTTTATTTTTAAACAGGAATAATAATAGTACTCCTCTCCATTGCATTGTTGTAAGGGTTATGCTAGGTGATGTGGGCCAGCAGCCAGTGGGCATTAGAGACACATTACTGCCGCTGGAGTCACGATGAGGTGCTGTTTTCATTCTCTTTCTATGCACTTGCATGGTTGCCTCATCACTCCCCTCCCCTTCGCCGCCCCCCCCCACACACACACACAGCACCATTTCACAAGAGCACAGGGCTGATCAGTGCGAACTTCACCATTGCAAAACTCTCCCTGTCTACAGTTTGGCGAGTAGCTCTCAAATTAAATAAAACACAAAAGATAATCTACCATCTCAGAACACACAGTACTTGATATTGCAGAGCAGGGAGCTTGCATTCTCCTAGAGTTATTCTTTCTACCTTGGCAACAGAGGCGTTTTCAAATCAATATAAGTTCCAACAAGGTCACTGCCAAGACTCAGTTGTGACAAAGCTACCAGCCGAGCTAGTGGAGTTACTACGGATGATCTCTTAAGAAGAGAACTAAATGTCGCTTGAGTGCAAAGTTATGTAATGACTGATCCTCACCTATCAGCATGGTTTCCTTTTAGGATATAAGGCAAGCCACCTAATTGCAAATTCCTGAAATGTACTCAGAAGTTAAGTTTCACTTAGAAGGACATGAACTGCTGGGCCCAGGGAGATGACTGAGAGGAGCATCTCTGCCCCACCCCCCTTCCTGCTTGTTCAACCCTTGCAGATGTAAACACGCCATGAAATGGGGCGAGACGTTTGTGAACTAGCTTTGCAGCTGCTTCATTACTCTGCTAATATCAATATTAATTTTTGTAGGCCTCCTTTCTCAAAGCGTTAGGCTAGAGGTGCAACTCGTACACACCCTGGTGTTTGGCAAGAGAATTTATGGAGCCTGCTCGAAGGCGTCTCCCTGGCCGCTTCCTTGTGGCACCACACAAAAATCTGGTTCAAGCCCAAGACAGCAGGGAGAGAGCAAGGGAAGCAAAGTCAAGCCATCTCTCACAGGCCAAATCACAGAAGCTGAAAAACAAGTACCTGGGTATTATGCGCCTGCCTCTCTGTGTTTTCGCCGCCAATTTCCCACTTGGCCACATGTGCACATTTAATTAATGTTCAGCTCATCACCTCCTGCAAGTCATTAATAATGATGCTCCATAGATACTGGGCTGTCTCAGAGCCTGCCAGGAGTATGCCACTGACCACCACTCCCAGCCAGTCCACAGCCGCCCACCGGCTGCTCACGTGATCCTCCAGCCAGGTTTTAATCTATGAGACAGAGTTCAGAACCAATTCGGTTGAATTCATCTTTCAAGTGAGATTTCTGGATGCATCCATTTTATTTCCTTCACCCATGTTGTGGAGGTTTTTTTTAATTCTATTAAAAAATGCAATTAAATTTGTCTCATGGAATTTGCTCTTTAAAAATCCAGACAGCTGCTTGCTCATGGTGGCATTATGCTCTTGATTCTTACGCATTTTTTTTTCTTCATCTCCATTCCACTACTTTGCTGAGGATTAAAGACAGGCTTACCAGATGGCAAAAGCCAGGATCTCTTTCTAGCCCCACATCCCACTCCAAAGACTAGTGTCATATCAGCCATAAGACACTGTCCAGTTTCCTCTGTGCAGCTCTTAAAAGAGATGAGCAATTGTTCCATTTAAATTCATTAGCTAATGCCCAAAATATGATTAAAGAGCAGCAGCAAAGAATGAGAAAACCTAAGCACAGTTCACAGTAACTTCCTAGGGAAGCCACAAAAAGGCCCTCCCCCATGCCTCAGTTTCTTCATCTCTCCCACCTCACTTGCTTCCTCCACCATTTCTCAGCCAGAAAGCATTCTCTAGGCTAGGAAGTAAATGAGGTAATGTCTGTGGTGAGATGGGGTGTGTGTTTCCAAAGAAAGACACCATATAAAAAGCATTCTGATTGCTAACAGTCAAGGATGCTGAGGGTTTGGCCTGGCTGGCTTTACAAACTAACTTCCTGCTTCTTGCAAAACTATTTTTATCAGTTAATTACAAGTTTTTCTATTAAATAACAATGTAAAAGCATTTCTTGCTCATTTTCTTGTCATGATTAATTTAATCTGCCTCCCTTTATTAAAAGTCCAGTTTTTGCCCTCTTGTCTCATCCACCCTGATGGGCTAGTAAAAGCTCCGGGACTCTTCATCTCCTTTGATAAACATTAACCCATTTTACTTCCATTCTTCTTTTTCTGAGTTGCTGAAATAATCTTTCTCTCTCCCAAGAATCTGTGTCTAAGTAAGCACCAAACTATAAGGAATTTGTGTTGCCCTAGCAAATGGCTACCTTTGCAGGAGAGGATGAAATGTCCTCTCCTGCATTTCTTCCTCCACAAACAGGTGATTTCTCAGAGGGAAACCAATTTAAAGGCAGCTGGGGAACATATCTTGCCCTCTGAGGAGACAAGCATCAAAGTTAAGGCATCAGTTGTGATGGGTTTCCTAACAGGTGCTCATGTCATCACCGGGATTTGGTGGAAGGAGTGTGAAGAGAAATGCCAATGCCAGTGATATTTACTGTCCTATGGGACCCTTTCTTAGCATTACTATTTATAAAAATTCATTATGAATACTAATGTCAATATTATTTCTTATAATGAATGGCCATTAGTATTATTATATTACTTGCTTCACATATTAAGTCCTTGACATGGAAAAGGGACAGAAGGCAAACCCTTGTGTTATTACTTAAAGTAAATAGAGATGTGAGAAGAGAAATCACAGTTTTGGAGGCAATGTAGTAACCATACCAATTACAGGAAGGGTAACAGAAAAAGAAATTCTCGTGTATTTTTAATCTCACACTGCCGGGAGGCAGGCAGGTTTTAAAGGAAGTGCCTCCTACTGGCCACTTCCTGATGTCCATACCTTAGTGCAATCCTCCTCCTTGAGTGCACGCTTCTTATGAACAGAATTCTGAAGAGATGATGGGTTATCATTTCCAAGATAAGAAGTGATATACCTAAATGTCCTAAAACAGATGACTGGATGAAAAAGAGATGTTATATATACACAATGGAATATTACTCATCAATTAAAAATGACAAATTGGATGATTTTATGATAACATGGATATACTTGGAAGAAATCATATTAGCAGAAACAAGTCAAAAAGAAAAAGACAGACACCAAAGACAGACACCAAATGGTTTCACTATTATATGGGACATGGGAAAGATAAACAAAAACCCATGAAGGAAAGTCAAAGCAAGCTAACAACCAATATGAAGGCCACAACTCGGGATGGGGGTGGTGGGGGCAATGGGACAGAGTGGGGGGGGTGAACCCCGAGTATTACAAAGATGTGAAATTTATATATAAATAAATTATCTAATTAATTTTTAAAAAAGAAGTGATACAAAAAAATCTTGGGTTATTTCATGGCAGCTTTCTTATTTTTTTTTTTTCAGGAGAATGTATGTATTTAATATCATTATTGATGTTTGCTTTAAAAAAAACCTTTTTTATTCTTATATCATTGTTTATTTTTGTACAATATTTTATTTCCCTCCTCAGGTATAGTCTCCCAAATTCTCTCACCACCACAGCCATGATCCATCATCACAGTCCCTTCTGCTCTTCAAGTCTTGTTTTGACTCCTCTCTCTCCCCTCCCTTGCTTCTTCCCCTCCCCATCCTTTCCTGCTAGATGCTTCAGATCTATGATTTGCCTGAAAGTTATATCTTTTTCCTGATCCTTTGTTCAGTTTGCCTATATTTCCTCTGTGAAACCATTCAATATTTTTTCCTTCTGACTTATTTCACTGAGCATTTATAATCCCTTCCAGCTCCTTCCATATTGCTCTAAATGGCTACCCTCTCACTTGCCCACTCACTCCACAGAAAGCCAGTCACCACAGGGTGAACTGCTTAGCAAGAAGACCCAAGCAACAAGCCCCTGAGACAGAACCAGTGGAACTCTGAGGCCTTCGATGGTATTATGATCCATGAAGAACAGAATCTCAAGGTAGGAGATGATTAATAGTAAAGTTATCACGGACTGAAGGAATTGAGAGTAAGTTTTGAAGCAGATCTTGCCTCCTCCAGTAGAGACTAAAAGTTAGACTTACAACCCCAACAGATGGCATAATTATAACACATGAGAGATTCTGAGACAGAAACAGTCAGCTAATCCATCCCCACATACAAGTAATCCACAGAACCTGGGACATAGAAAATTTCTGGATTCTTTAAGCAGTTAAATCTGAGAGTAATTTGTTACTCAGCAGTTGATAATTAATACATGATTCCTTCCAGTAAAGTTAACCCAGACATATCAAGAACTAAGACAATGATGGGAGACGATATCACATAACTTCCTTCCTTTTTATCTATGAAATTATCAATCTACCAAAACTCTCTTTTGTGTTGGATGTGGTCTAAAATCTTCTCAACAAAACTCTCTAAATAATCATCCTGAATTAATTAATCTAGCAAATAAAAAGAGACTCTTTTAGCCACCCCCTGAATGATGCAGACTTGAAGTTAAAGGACCTGATTTCTACTTAATAGCCAAGAGACTTTGGGAGAATCATTTCTAATCTTTGAATTTCATTTTGCTTTTTAATAAAATGAAGTTAATCTGTTTCAGATGTTCTTGGGTACAAGTAGCAGAATATTCAAATATGTAATCTTCCTTCCAGTCAGCTACCTTCAGTGTTTTGGCATTTCCCTTTAAGGCCACAAGATGGTTATAACAGCTCAATTCCTCCTGAAATAATGCCCCTAGGATACAAGGGAAGGACTCTTGTCTTCTGGGTTATAAATGAAGGAAAACTTCCTCACAAAGGCCCCAGCAAAAACCCCAGTCAGACCTGGTTTACATGCCTACAATTAATAGTAAAGTTATCACGGACCGAAGGAATTGAGATGACCATAGTTGGCTTAGACCCTTCCCCCAAATCTTCACAAGCTTGATACACCCCAAGGCAGAGTGCCATCCAGAGAAGAAATGGCAAAACTTGAGTTTCTGTGCACATAACATGAGGAGGAGAAAGAAGCTGTTGGCTAAGTGGTAGTCCATGTAGATCAGGTTATATTAGAGTCTAAAATGTACAATGGCTCAACTCTTGTTCACACTAGCTATAAAGTCAGACCAGGTCAGTATGACAAAGAATCCACCCCACCAGCACACCAACACCACCAACACAGGGGCTCAGGAGTGGCTCAGGAGAAGACTGGAAAGACCTTTTTTTGCTATGTTACCCTCTCCACGTTTCTCTGACCAGAACCAGCCAGTGACCCCACTTAACTGTGCAGTGGCTAAAAGTGCAGCTTCTATGTATCATAAGGAAGAGACAACACAGGAACAATTTTGACCATGATAGGCAAACAACATTATTTACAGTAAAGGCTATCTCCTCATAAGATTCAAATGAAATCATGTGCTTATTCATTTCTCAAATGTTTATTACATATAAGATCTATAGATCTGTCAAACCTTATTCTGGGAGAGCTAAAAAGAACAGTCCCCACCATCCTGACAAATATGACCCTGCAAAGTTTGTTTGCCCTCTATTCCACCACCACCAAGACCTTAGCACTACCCTTCCAGATTTTGTCTTCCTATTGTTGGTTGCAAGGTCTTTGCAACACCATATACTCTGCAATACAGCTTAAGAGGAGCCCAGGCTACAAAGGACAGTGGCCTGATCTGCCAACACATGGTGTACCGGGCAATAGTGTTGACACAACACTGTAGGAAACTTGCAGATATCATCTTTTCCTTCATCTTCTCCACCTCACCATATTAGAACCTTACTTCTTTCCAAATCCCTTTTTGTGTGATTTTGTTGCTTCAGGAGAGAAAAGAGAGTCTATCAATCCTAAGAGTTTAGAAACCCCTCTACTTGTTTACCCAACATTATCATCACTGATTTCTCTTCTCTCGTGAATGCCATTACTAAAGGAAGTTGTCAGGATATTGTTACGTTTGACTGGCCTGCGATGACAGAGAGGCCTCAACATTCACTGGTTCCATACTAACTGCTGACTAGGATTGCTGCTCCATTCAGGTTTGTGGGACAGGTCATGAAAGATTTGAGCTGATGGTGGGTTTGTTTCTTCAACCTGGGCATTGACAACTCAGCAATCCAGAACAGGAAGATCACACACAGCGCCAGGGAGGCTGTCAGTGGTCTGGAACCTGGAAGAAGCAACCATCGCCTCTGCCTACATTCCAATGGAGAGAACTCAGTCACGTGATCACACCTAATTGCAACCTAACTAGGATGTAAAATTTAATTGTGTGCCCAGGAAGAAAGAAGAACAGATTTTGGCGGACAGTTAGCAGTCTCCCCCACATTCACCCACACAACTTCCTATTTTTCAATTTGGCAGAAACTGAAATCACGGAGTATTTCTATATAGCAATGTACTCTTTGGCCTGCCAAGGCAATGATCTTTTTGGGAAAGGATTCACAAGCCTTGCAGTGCAATTAATGGGCAGAAACCAAACCCACTGCCCACCTTTCCTATCATGTCTCTCCACTGACTTCTTGTTCTGGTCCTTTAATTCTAGACAGATAACCTTGAAGACATAAAGTGATCTATACTTTTCCAAATACAGAAACAAACCAGTGGAGGCCTCTCATTTAAGAATCATCCTTTTCCTAACAAGAAACCTTAGGCAAAACACATGTCGTCACTTATAATACATGGGGAGACCTATTTCCTCTAAGTACCTTGTATTCACTCTATACTGAACAAACATATATTCAACACCCAGTGTGGCAGGCACTATGTTAGGCCCCAGCCATAAACTTAGGAACTGGACTGATGTGATATAGTCATACAGATAGAAAGAGAGAGAGAGAGAGAGAGAGAGAGAGAGAGAGAGAGAGAGAGAGGAAAGGAAGGAAGGAAGGAAGGAAGGAAGGAAGGAAGGAAGGAAGGAAGGAAGGAAGGAAGGAAGGAAGGAAGAAAGGAAGAAAGAAAGAAAACTCTTGGGAATAAAAAGAAGTTCAATGCTGTTCTAAGTAATTACAAAAGAAAAATATGGCACTAAAACAGAGAATAACAGTAGGGCTGGGTTAGAACCTTTAAGTGTTGGCCATGCAGAGACAGTGCAGGAAGAGGCGAGAATCCAAGTAGAGAGCGCAGGATATGCAGGGGCCCTGAGAAGGGAGAATTTTGTGACAGAGAACAAAGAAGAAACTGGTAGGGAGAGAGATGGTGAGGAAGGAACTGATGGGAGATGATACCAGAGAGTAGTGGCTAGGGTCAGATCTTGAAGAGTTTTGCAGACTATGATGAAGAATTTGAATTTGAATCTAAATAAAACAAAGGCCACTGGGGTTGTAAATATTAAAGGACCATTATTCCACACTGAATGTCAGCTAAGGCTGATATGGCAAAGTGCCACAGATTGAGTGGCTTAGATACCAGAAATGTATTCTCTTATACCTCTAGATATGTGAAGTCTGAGATCAAGGTATCAATTGGCTCACTTCTTATAAGGGATGTGAGTGAAAATCTGTTCCATCCCTCTCCTAGTTTCTAGTTTTCTGGCAATTGTTAGCATTCCTCAGACATTGTGTTCTTCATGCATCTTCCTACCATCTCCCCCATGTCTGTATGTGTCTCTCTCCATGGCATTCTGTCTATACAGATATTGGAAAGGGGCCACTCCATTCCACCCTGACCCCATCTTAACTGATTACACCTGCAATCTCTCTATTTCCAGAAAAAAAAATCACATTCTTTAACAGCTTAAGACTTAACATATGAGATAGAGGAGAAAGGCAGGCACAATTCAACCTGTGGCACACACATTTTAGATAACTCACTCTGCTCAATATGAATGGAGGGAAAGGGTGATTAGTGTGGAGGTGAGAAGCAAGTCAGTAATCTGATGTCACTGTCATCAAGGTAGGAGATGATGTTTACCTGGACTAGGTGTCCAAGAAGATTTAAGATTTAGAAAAACAAAACAAAGGGTCAGAAAAAATCAAGCCAGTAATAAACCACAGACCTCTGAGAATAAACTTGAGGTTACTGGATAGGGGCAGGTTGGACAGCAAAGTGGGGATGAGGCCCACCCAAGGTCCTTGGTAGAGGACTTGGGGTGCCTTGGTAATGGATGTAGTATGGTGACACATCATAAGACAAGTGATCATATGCTTCTAAGTCATACATTGTTGTAAGCCAACATTATCTCAATAATAGCAGTTTTAAAATTAATTTATTAATAAAACCAGCTTAATTACTGATAGATTATAAAGGGGGGAATTTAGACGTTAAGTCCCAGATTTGAACAAGAAGGAAGCTGGTGATGTAATTTATGAGATAATGAGGAATTAGAGGATAGAGACATGTTAAGCACATGTTAAGCATGAGGTATACATGAACATATACAAGTAGATGAAAAAAGTGGACATGAATAGAAGAATCTGGAGATCAAAGGAGAAGTCTGTGCTAGATAGAGTAATGTGGCATCATTAGCATAAAGACTTTTCAAAATCATTCAGAATGGTTTACACAGGGAGTTCCCTTTTCTTAGAACATCTCACTACCCAGCCAGCCCTGGCAGTAGTCAGATCTCTCAGCTCAGTATCTCAGGCCTAACGGAGGTATTTCACTGGAGCTCAGAGACTTTGTTTCTTCTCAAATGTGACCCATTCAGGGGCCTAAGATGTCTGACTGTTTAATGTGCCAATCCCTGATTGTTAAACACAGATTCCGAGGATCTTTGGCTTCTGGAGAAGATGAAGACAAGGCTCCCAGTTTTCTCCCAGGTTTGTACAGTGTTCTGCACCGAAGACACCCACAAAGCCCAATGTACATGGCCACCTGAATCACATGAACACTGGTGAGCACACATACACACACCCCGTGCCTTCCACAGAAATGACCTAAACTTTGTGAGGTTCACATGTCCCTAGAGATGATCTCATTTGCCTGCTTCAAAAGCGCTTTGGTCTGCACAGCCTGTAGCAGCAAATTTACACTTCAAAAAGCAGACAGCTTTTTCCACATCTTATTCACTTAATGGGTGAGAATGTAAAATTAGTTCCGTTGCTGATGAGGACCTTGAGCCAAATGAAAAGTGTTCATTTGTCAGCACAGACTTACAGCCTGAGACATGATTATATAGCTAATCCAATAATGGGTTTTGATGCTGAGCATTTATTTATATACAGTATGTCTTGTTATCTGTTGATAATCAGGACCTACAATTTATTCTTTCTTGTGCGTGTAGTGTGAAATAGCAACATCTCCCAGACATATTGCATTTAAGTACCAACATGCAAACACATACAAGAAGCGCCATCATCAGCACAATATTTTATTTGCTTCTTAAAAAAATGAAAATAGGACCAGTGCTTGAATACAGGCTTTTATATTTTAAAATATAAATAGTAAATAATGGATGGGATCTCTCTCTTAACTGACTACTTAAGGGTTTAAAAAAAATACTGAAAATAAGATTTCCTTTATCATCTTGAACCACACTGATTAAGTGATTTCTTCTGGTTGTTTCCTAAAAATTCCATCTGCATGTCAAATCCTACACATATTCTTACATATAATAATACAAACCAAAAAGATACATGACGGAAAGTCTTTACAATGCCACCCCCTGTCTCTCTGGCTACCTGAATCTTACAAAGCTCTGCAGGTTGCAAAGATGCACATTATCACCATGCGAGCATGGAAAATGTAATAATTATCTCAGGCAAAACCTTTCCTTAAAAAATAGTGACTTAAAATTAAATATAAAACCACCACATTTCTATAAACTCTTGCGAAGACTACATACTGCTACATTATATTGTTTCTTACCCTGTGGATGAGCATAAATGTCTATCACTAAAATATAGGGACACTCTAGGCCTAATATAAGCATAAAATGCATAAAATTCAACATTTAAAACAAGCAGGCATTTTTATAGATATTGTAGAGTATGATGCATCGTAACATCTCCCAGCTATAATAAAGCCTATGGGAGAGGGAAGGCACGTCAGGATTAAGTATTCTGTTAATTGCAAACATGCAGCACACCTGCAGAATCTGTGAAAAATCCTCCAACACTCCTGGAAAATCAGCGCAAGTTCCTTTCTGTACTATAGTCTCTTGGAAAGGCCTAGAAAAATCCAAAGTAAATGTAAACAAGTTTCAGTGAGTCATTATCTTTAGTTGCTACTTTCCCCCACTTAGCGACCACCAATTCAGATGGAGTCGAAAGGACCGGTCACTCTGTGATAGATGGGAAGGAAGGGAGGCAAGTGCACTTTTTTAAGTTGAAATTTTTCTGCAACAAATACGTGGGTACACATGATGTTTTATTGGATTACACTAGTTTGCTCAAGAAATCGCCTGGGGAATAGCAAAGCTTACGGTTTTGTGGGTAATGCGTTTGTAATGTGAAGGCTTTACACTGGAAGAGGTTAGAGTAGGACAGCAAGGCAGATTAGGAAATAACTAAATGCATGCAAATCTCTGTTGTGGTGAGTTTGGCCACTTAAGTCCCAGAGGCTTTTGTGGTGTCTGCTTTACATAGGTGGGGTAATTCCTTGGGTTTTTACTTGGGTAAAGAATAAGTGAATATAACATACACTACATCCTTACTTTAGTCTCAGAAACAAATCTTTTCTTGTACCAGCCAGTACAATCTTCAGAATGTTCCTTATATAAAACACCTCAAGAAAAATGCACCTCAGGAAGATTTACACTTTATTACTCTAATGATTCTACAAACACTACCACAAAGTGATGAAAGACAGAGCCGTCCTGGATTGATTGAGAGCTAATAAAAATCAGTACTGAAAACTGAAAAGAGCACCCTTATCATCTTTCTTTCATTTAGAGCTGATTACTAGGGGATTATAATGCAATCACAGCTATGTGTGAGAGGTAGCTATGGGAACCAGTTTTAACTGTTTATCTAGCCAAAGATCTTAATTTAAGTTTGAACACTCTGATTCATTTATATGTAAGACACCAAGGAGACAAAATGCAGAAGAAACAGATGCGCACTTGTTCTTTCCATTTAACTTCATAAGCTACCAGCCAATTTGTCTTTCAGGGACAAAATTAATTTCTGATGACAATGTGAGCAAGTAATAAACTAGAAGTTCCTGTCCTGGGAAACTTGTTAATGTCATGTAATGTTCTGGAGTTATTTAGGAGGGGAAAAAAGAGATTTTCTCCTGGAGTTATGGGGACATCTCTAACAGGCTTGCCTTTGTCCCAGCTTTAGTCACTCCTGCAGACGCTTCTGACACCTCTTCTAGAGGTTGAATTGGGTAGTTCAAAAGAAGCCATCCTGCTTAGCATTTCTTTCCTATGGAATAATTTTAAATGTCTCTGTTTCCTTCCTATTGTCTCCATGATTCAGATTTGCTCGTGGCACATACACCTCTTGCTTATCATTTCCAAGGCCTAGCATAAGGGTAAGGCAGTGATGAAAAGAAAATGAGTCAAAAAGACCTCTTTCGTAGGGTCCATTGCTGATACAACACCACTCTCTGCATATAAGAGATGCGAGTTCATGGCTAGCAATCATGAAAGAACCCAGGATGTGTGCAAGAAAATTCCCATGATGACATCTCTTCCACTGTCAGAGAGTTAAAGAAAGAGAGAGAGTGAGAGAGAATTCGAGTCTGCTGGACAAATTGCCTGCACTTACACACGTGGATGGAGATAAGACCAAACACCACTTCCGACACCATCTATGCAACTCTGAAAGCACAACAATAAAACCAGCAGTAACAACAATAATAATAATAATAATAAATATTATAATGATAAAAGATAGCAGTGATTGAACACTTACTGTATGCCATAAAAAGAACTCTGCACAAATTATGTATTTTAGTTAGCACAAAAACCCTATTCAGAAGTCATTTATGTGACCATTTTGTAGATGAGGAAACTGAGTCACCCAAAAATCAACTATTCTAATAGCACCGCTAGCAAGTGGGAAAGCTAATGTTTGAACTCCATCTGTCATACTCCAAACTTGTATTTTCACGCACTCTCCTGAAGCAAACTTTGGCGGTCTTCTTTATGTTGGCCAGTATTATTTTCCCATCTAATTATGTATCCAGTTTTGTTATTATCTCTGGACTATGTTCCTCCCTCAATCCATTGCTTCTGTGCCCTGTCTCCCCCAGATGTCTCGAGCCTGTATTTTTCTGCTCTCTGGGGGAACTCCCCACGGCATAATGGCTGTCCATTAGTGTGTTTTTAAAACCTCACTCTCTCCTTTCCTCTGACAGTTTTCATATGCTCCACATGAAGGATCCTTTTCCAGAAATACTTTTGAAGAAAGTCTAAAGTAAGCTGAAAGTATTACATTTTTCATCTCAACAGGGAAATGGATTTAAGAAAAGGAGAGAAGAGCCTGCAGGTCTTTCAGATTTTAAAAAGAATTCAACACACTGCTGCAATGGCACTGGGAACACATCTATCACGGAAACCAAGTGAGCATCTGCATTTACACGCTGAAACGGTTCCCTTCGTCCTTGATCACGATAATGACTTAGAGTTCCGCTGAGCCTTTCATCCACAGGGACGCCATGGCCCCTGCAGAAGCCAGCCCAGCCAGCAGCTCCCTCCACCACCATGGCTCTGTCTCCTCCAAGGTGAAAGGGGGAACAGCTCCATTGTGGGGGGAAGGGGCGATTGAAAAGGACAGGCAGGCACCCGTAAATTCTGTTTCCAAAGGCAACTAAAATAACAGTCAGACTGTCCATGTTTAATTGCCCATTTGGAACTCAAGCATAACAATGCGGTCCCAGAGAAACTGTCTACAGGGCACCAATAGCGATACTTGAAAGCAGGGAAATGCTTTCAGGACCCAGAGAAAGCCTTGCCCTGCAAGCGCCAGGACATTTCACTAATTGCCCTATTTCCGGTTTTGAAATCTACGTCAGACAGGCAACTGGGGAACATTCCTTAGGACAATTCTCCCATGCTTCCTCTGCCCTCAGGAATCAGTACCATGTTTGATGAGAATGAGTAAGACAGGACAGACACCGGCTAGTTTGGAGTTTGGAGAATGATGGGATCTAGCTCGTTGCTCTGTCCTTTACAGTGTACAAAACCTGTGTGGAGTATAGCAGGTCGAGCTGTGAGCTCCAACATCCAGGTGAAAGCATTAACTCTCATCAAGATGCTTGTCTGGAGTTGTCTTTCCAGCCCAAACAGTGAATCAACTTTGAGAGAATGAGCCACACAGCAGGTCAAGGTATTGCTATTCCATTGTTGGAAGTTCTCTCCTCTTTCCTGGCTCACCTCTTTTCCACCACCAATATTCAATTCAAACATCATCTTCTTCAGCAGCCTTCCTTGAGTTCCCTGAAGTTGGGTTCAGTGGCCCTTTCTGTGTTTTCAGTGCATGTAAACATACCTCAGAAATTGCACTTCCATTGGATGATAAATAGGCATCACTTATTGGACACTTACAATGTGCCAATCACATTTCTGTGCTATGTGATGGTTTACACATAAATATCTCTTCATGCATTCGAAGTATTATCCCCACTTTACAGGTAAGAAAACTGAGGGCTGAGAAGATTAGTGTCTCACAACCAGTAGATGGTAGAATTGGGATTTGAAAGCAGGATTTCCTGACCCCTATGCCCATGCTTATACTTTCTGGTTTTGGCACCCTGGGATCGGGTATCCCTAACACTAATACATTACCAGGCATTTACGGACACTTGTCATATGCTGGCTGAACTAAATGACTCTGGGAGAAACTATGGGGAGATAACTGAAATAGGGGTAACTAGAAAACTGTCCTCATTAACCTGGCACAATAGCTAGTTGACAATTCTGATTTGCCTGGGTAACAATGAAAAAAAATTTTTAAGTAGATGTATTTAAGCAGGGTCCTTGGTGTTATGCTGACACACCAGAAAATGTGTTGTCTCCCTGAATTCAGGTGCTCTTTTCACTGAATTCAGTCAAACCAGTTCTGCATATTGACACAGAAGGTGTAACTTACAGCAATTCAATTGTTATGCATCACTGCATAATCACTTCTGTCATCCATCGCTGTCCTTCTCCATCAACACTGCTGTCAGTTGTAGCAGCCGCTGTGTATTTCCCCAGAGAACAAGAGTGACAGAAGACCCTGGGTTCCAAGATTGTAGTGGGAGAACCCATTCTCCTTGAGATAACAAGAATGGTCTGTCTGACAGATGGGCAGCCTTACTCATCCTTCTTGCACTTCCACATCCACGAATCCCAGCCCATCTATTTGTCTTCATAAAAGGTATCCCTTCCACCTTTTCTCATTGTCCCTGCTATTGCCCAAACCATAATGAAGCATTCGCTAGCTGTCTGTCTCTAATTAGTCAGGTCTTTCTGCATGCTCCCAAATAAACCACTCCTTAATGTGACTTGTTACTATCTCATCCCTCCTGACATTCAAATGTTGTTCATGACTTCTCACTGCTTTTAAGATAAAGTATAAAGTCACCAAACATGACATATGCTTTCAGGATAAAGTCAAGTCCTCCACCTGCTAGTTTTAAGCTATCATTCTATTCTTTTCTCTAATTCAACCCCTTGAACACATAGCCCCTCTCCCCACTGGTTCACTGCACTAGACCTTATGTTCAAACATCACCTCTATAGCCATTCTTTTCTTCAAGGCCTGGTCCCAATACTTCCTGCCCTCTGGGCTCCTCAGCCCTCTTCTTTTGTAGAACTGGCATGCTCCCTAGACACTTTACCATCTCTGTTTTGGCACATCCTCTTACTGTGACTATATCCTATGAGTTAATTCTGTGGAACTTTGTGCCCAATATTCCTGGGGAAATGATAGTCTCTAAAGACAAACTCCATCTTTCTTCGCCATCGCTGCTGTTCAGGAGACTTAATGCTGTCAGTGCTTTTATAAGTGTCTTAATCACAGTTTTTGTGACATTTAGCAAGATTTACATTTTGACTCAAGCTGTACAGGCACTCTCCATTACAAGCATACCAGTGCCCTGCTAAATCCCCTACCGAGTTATTTCATGCTCCTTTATCGGAATCACATGAGATGTTCCTTCTACTGGATCTTTTCACCACTCATGCTTTCCCTTCTTTTAGCACCAGTTTTCCTGGAAATCTAACCTTAGCTGTCACTGCTTCCATTTCCTCCCTCATCCCTCTAGACCATTTAAATTTGGTTCCCCAAGTTTATATATACAAGCTTATTCTTGTGTTAACAACAATCTATAATTGCCACACTTGAGTTGGTTAGGAATCTGAATTATATGTAACAGGAAACTCAGACTAGCGAGAGATAGGAATTTTTGGTAGCCCTTGACTCAAAGTATATTTTCTCTTGATTTCTCCTCATTCCCTTTCTCTATCTCCTGGTTCTGCTTCACTCTGTACAGGCCTCTTCCTCTATGTAGCAGGAAGCAGAAGGTTAGGGCAAGGTCAGGGGGAAGCCTGCTTCTGGAGGGCACTAAGTTTATATTATTCCAGCAACATCAGAGGAAGCAGCTGCTTTCTCCTGGCAGTCACATATTAAGCGCCAGGGAATTATTCTGGTACCCTGGCTTGGGTACACGAGTGTGTTCCTGGGATAATCACTATGACCAGAGCCTTGAAGTTCAACTCTAGCCACCCACCCCCTAAATCCCCACGGTGTGATAAAGGTAGAAGAAAAATACAGTGATTGGTGCTCATTTTGTGCTACTTGGAGTTGGAAAAGAGAAAAGAGAACTTTTACTTGGGAAAGAAGAGTCTGTTCCTAGAAAAAAAAAAGAAGAGGGAAGGGATACTGGATATACAGAAACAAATATATATTCACTGTACAACATGTATCTGACTCCCCCACTCCACCTCCACCCATCTACTAAAAGATAATTCAGGACATTTTAGTACCTTGACAACTATCCTTGGCACCTGGTAAATGGAGACGTTCAATTGCTAGCAGGCATAGATATGAACGAATGAATGCTCTGGGTACTTGGGGATGAGGAAAGACAACGGCAAGTACAAAAATCTTAGATTTGCACATGGAGGACATTGGCTACTTCTTTGCTTTCCATCAATGGATAGTGGCTGTAAATGAGGACTCACATTGGTTGCTCAATAAATCCATAAAGTATCCAAATTAACACCTGAAATTTACCTCAGACCTGACAGGATGTAGATGCCAACATCCTTTAAGTCTGAGTTCACACAATAGTTTATCATAAAATGTCTGGAAAGGCATGCTATCAAACAAGAAGACACAAGAGAGGTGCTTCAGAGTCAATAAGACTTCTTCAGTTTTCATCCATTGGGAGCAAAGAGTGTTGACCAGTGAGCTCTTATTTCACTATCCTAATGGTATATATTCAAAAGATAAGGATAATTCCATCCAGAGATTATAACCAAAGTGGCTTATATACCCCTAGTAGGAAATAAATTCTCCAAGGAAGAGAACTTTCTATCTCTATATAATCCCCACCATGATTGGCATAACAAAAACACACAAAGAGGATAAAGGAACTAACTCAACCCATGAAACTAACTCAACCAATTTTGCAAACCTACATCTGATGAGGTCTTAACTTTCAGAGAGAACTACCGTCTTGATTGACTCATTGCTTCTGGAAGAACATCACTTGTAATGCTGGATTTCTACTTTTCCTAAATAGGCTCTGTATGTAAAGTAAACCCCAAAAAATGCTTTTAAAATGCAATTTTACTTATCTCCCTTTCATTTGCAAAAACCTACAGTCTTTTTCAAAGTAAATTAGGCACCATATCAGTAAGTATATCGGTGATATCAATGACATATCATTAAATCATTTTGACCAGTGCGTGCGCTCACATACACACACATGCAAACACACGCACACACACGTGTCTTTGAAGAAGATTGCATTCCTTTAAATTCCCTATTGGATATTATATGAGAAACCATATTCCTTGAACTTATGATGCACAGATATTCACAAGAAATCTTTGAACTAATTTTGAAGTTTATTTTAATTATTAAATTTATTAAAAATTTAGGTCATCACTAAACAAATATTGTTTTGGAATAATAATTGCTGGTATTGGCATCTATTTCATTTTTCAAAGCTTTCTGTTATAACATTATAACCTAAAATAGTAACTTTTAAATGAAAACCAATGAAATCATTAACTGTTACCTTAATTTCCCCCTATCTTTCATAACATTCATTCAGAAATATTTCTTAAATACATTACAATCTTATTAAATCTATGACTGACCTAAAAGTTAAATATTTAGGTGGCATTCTAAAACATTCACAAGGTCCCAGCTCCCCTGTAACCAAGCTTTTACCTTCTCAATAACATGGACACTCTGTGCTCATCTTAGTGACACATGATACCTTGCACACAACAGCCTCCTGTCTCTCGTAATTTTTACTTAGATTGTTTGGTTTCTCTTCTCTACCAATCCAGTGCCTACTCTGTCCTTAAAGGTCAAAGTATGTCTTTGAGCTATGAGCTGTTTGGCAACAACTCCTAGTCCTACCATGAACTCCCAGTTTTTGTGAAATCACAATCCTAGAAGACACGTCTTTACACATGAACTAGTTTCTGTTTCTCCCTAATTTTCTCTGCATGTATTTTCAGTCCTACTAGATAATGAGTGAATTGAGGTCCAAAATCCTATGTCATACTTGCTTATGTTTTTTACACCAGCTAGCCAACACTCTGGTAGTTTCTCAACATATATTTAAATTTTGTTTTCAATTTCAGAATCTTTTCTGATATATTCAATCAACATTAGAAGAAACAGTTCTCTATTTTAAACCATTTAACTATTCCCTCTTTAATTCAGGATGGACGTGCATTACCAGTATAGTGAGCTAGAAAGTGAATGGAGTTTTAATTAAGGAAACTCTCTCCAGAGAATTGATTCTTTCATAAAATCTTGGGTTAGTAGATTATTTAGGGAAGGAAAAGTTGGAATAGAAAGGATGGAGTACCCACAGGAGTCATTCCAGTGTTCATTATTGTTTACTTTGAGATTTTATATATACATGTATGTATGTATGACTGGGGAGCAGATATATCTATATTCAGATCAAATTCAAAATCATCAAACGGAACTCTAATTACTAATGGTGTCCTGATATTGCCTGCCCTTTCTTGAAATATCTTATAGAAAAGTTATGTTTTTAAATAATGAAATCAAACCTTTCAGGAAAAATAGAGTGCAACATGATTTGGACTAGAAATGGAGGCATTCTGGAAGATGGAAACCACATGGAACTAGAA
This sequence comes from Uropsilus gracilis, assembly GCA_004024945.1. Lineage (NCBI taxonomy): Eukaryota > Metazoa > Chordata > Mammalia > Eulipotyphla > Talpidae > Uropsilus > Uropsilus gracilis. The sequence goes on along the minus strand of PVHY01000372.1, from coordinate 127,189 downwards.
TGACACTGAAATGAAAAGCGAGGAAGCTGCAAGGAAATTCTGGACTGATTCCAAGTTCAGAGTCAAAAAATGCAAAGCTGGAGGGGGAGGGGAAATGGCGGATGGGAGAGTGAGAAATCCTAAGAGTGATTAATTAAAAGAACTACATCTGGAACAACAGAATCAGCAGCGAGGCAATGCCCATTCTCCCAAGACAGCAGATCAGCCAACAGCTAGCACTCACTCCTTCTAGGTAAAGCCTGGAGAAATATCCCCTGAAGAAGGGGAGCCATCTGCCTAGAGAGGGGTCCCATATTGGGACTGGGCACTGTAGGGTACTGCAATAGAAGCAGAGCAGAGCAAGCGATGAGTCTGGACTTCTGTAGCAGTCAGGAAGAAAATAAGTAAATTTGTTCCACTTTGAACAAAATGACCTATCATCCTGTATTGTCCAGGCAGTTGGTTAATGGTATAATCATATAATAATTAGTAGTATTCTTGTCAAACTCAAAAAATGACCCATTTGAGTCATAAGTTATACTATCACTTTATCAATGAGTGAAATTTACTGAAATTGCATTCCCAAACAAGAACCAGCCAGCTCTGCCTGTGCAAATCATCATCCATGTAAAGGAATGTTATTTGGGCAACTTAAGACATGGATGCCATGGTACAAATGCAATATGAATGCTGGCTCTTACCTTGCTCGCCACTCTCAATGGTCTGGACTCTATGATTGGTATTTTTAAATATTTTAATTAAAATGAAAACCAAGCCATTCAGAGAAACAAGGTTGTAAAAAAAGGAGACTTGATTTTCTGCCTCTATCACAGGCTTTGACTGTGCTAGATCAGAAGAAAGCATTCAGAGATTCAGAACTTCTGTAGTTCTGAATCTACTAGAAGCTACCGTGAGGAGCACCCAGAGATGAAATGGTCATTTTCAGTGAAAAATAAGTGACTGTTACAGATTATGGTTTTTGTGTACCTTGGCTCTGGATTTGCTGTGCCTTTCTTTATAGTAAGTAACAACTATTTAGGAAATAAAGATGTATTAGTTATTTAGATATGAAGAGAAACCTTTTAAGAAGTGCAGTCTCTGAAAAATCAAACTCTTGAACTCAGCCTATAAGATATGCTTGTAAATAAACTTATGAATTTTTAATGCCTCCTCTTTGAAAAATAAATAAGAACAAAAAAAATGTTAATACTCTTGACTCATAGACTTGCAGAATTTTAGATGGAAGCATATCCTAAGAATTACTAAATATTTATGGTAGTTATGAATAAAAACAAGAGAGGGAGCAATTTACCTAACAGAGAACAATGATTATTTTGAAAATTGAAGATAGCAGTGCAAAAATTAAATTAGTTCTAGAAAAGATTTAAGAGATCAAGCCAATAACAGAAAACAAACGCTACTTTTCTTAAAGTGTTCAGAGAACAGAGACCTCTGAAAATAGAAAAACACCACATTAAAATACATTCAGTGGACATACTGAGTACACTATGGATGACAAATGGAGATCTTGCAAACTCCAGAAAATCTTTCAAAATAAAGTACAAAAGGATAATATGGCAAATATGGGAAGAAATTTTTAGGATTATTAACTGGTGAGAGGGAATTCTAGAACCCTAAGAGAGCGACAACCAGAGGAAGAGGTAACCAAAAACTTAATACAAGAAAAAAAATCTCTGAACCAAAGGATAACATGAATCTTTAAATTTAAAAGGTCCACTAAGTGGTCAGTAGTATGAATGAAAAGAGCAAAAAGAAGAAGAAAAGATCCATTTCAAGATAAGTCTTAAAGAATTTACAGAAATAGAAAAGAAAATCTCAAGTTTCCAGAGAGAAAAGCAATCTATTCACAAGAGAATAAAAATGTGTTAACTTTAGATTTCTTATCAATGACACTTAACATTAGACAATAACACAATATTTCAAAGTTCTAAAAAAAATTATTTTAAACTTAGAGTTTTATATCCATCCATACTATATATAGAATAAGGACAAAATGAAGATATTTGGAAAAATGCAAAAGCTGACAACTTACCACCACAAATTCTCTATTAAAAATTTCTACTCAAGTAGGCATACCAGAACAATAATCAAAAAAAAAAAAAAAAAAAGGAATTGAAGTTAGGATATCACATGAGAAGTAAAAGAAGGAGTGCAATGGAGTCAGGAAGAAATGAATAAAGCTAAGAAATATATGTTAAAAGAATGAATTTGACCTTAACACATTTAAAAAATGTTTAGTGGGGAGACTCTCTTAGGCTAAGTTTATTTCTCTTTAGCTTCAATCACAGAGTCCTTGGCTTGCAGTGAATAATATTTGCATGATTATAGTAATGCTTTTATTGGTTTTTCAATTCTTTAATCAAATTACAACGAAATGCAGAAAACATTATAACTACAAAACAATACAAATACAAACTTTAGCAATTTGAAAATGACATATTAATCAAAATTTTGCAGAAAGAAGATCTACAAGAAAACATTGGTAAACTAATCAAATTTCTCACAGAGGAAATAAATAGAAGTTTAATTCCTTACATAAAGAAATATAGGTTTCAATATGAATTAATTAAAGTTACAAAGATAGTCCTTGTGATCATTAAATGTAACTATTAAAAGCTGAAAATTGAATGATGGATGAGAAATGAATTGATTGCAACTGTATGGAGTCCTTCATGGTCCTTAGAGAGGACTCAACAGATAGGCTCCAAAGTTGATAAAGCAATAGACAAAAATACATTGCTCAAAGTTACAGTGGTAAGTATGATGAATTAGAGAAACTTTTAACGAACTATGAGTGGCCTATTATTTTATATTAATCTGCATTTTACTATTTTTATTTGTAGTTGTATCACTTTTTCTTATATAAAATGATACACTTGAAAGTTTTGATTACACAAAAACCAATAGATATGCTCTCTTGTGAAATATCTGTTTCTGAGAAAGTGTGACCCATCTGCCAAACTAGAGTGATACACTTTAGCTCTAAGGAAAACACGTCACTGCTTGCTCCACTAGGCTGTGTGTCAGATGGAAACACTTAGAAGGTCTGGACCACTTTATATGACCAGCTTGTGTCCAGCATAATCACTCCATAGTAATGTAGTGCAAATACCCTGCCACAGGATGTTCTCATAGAGGGACTCTTCCCCTTTGCCCTTCAAAAGCATTGTGTCATCATTGTCAGGCATTCTCTCACTGGGTAAACATAGAAAATTCCCATGTTATATATGATCAAAGACAGTTTTTTGTTTTTTTTTTTTTGGGGGGGGTTCCCCTTTTTCTTTATTTATATATAAATTTCACAACTTTGTGATCTCAAGGGTTTGCCCCCCCCCTCCCTTCCCCCCCTTCCCCTCCTGTTCATAGTTGTGCGCTTCATTTTGGTGCTTGCTTGTTTTGACTTTCCTCAAGGCTTTTATTTATTTATTTTTTTTTTCACTATATCCCGTACATTAGTGAAACCATTTGGTCAAAGACAGTTTTTAAGAAATTAAACAACTTATCTTGAAATCAGTTTGAAAATGGACAGAAGGCTATAACCAATAGGCCATTTTTTAAATGTGGCTTCTGCCAGTCAGGTTCCTTTAGGTTGTACCACCCGCATGTAGCAGTTGCCAGACAAATGTAGCTTAACAACAGGGTTTTATTAACAAGGGATTTAACAGGGAACAAAAAGTCCTTAAAGCCACAAGCAACAAGTTATCTTACCCCAGTCACCATTTTCAATCCCAAAGACACATGTCCAAGATGGTACCCCTTTGCCCCTGCAAAAATGAGGCAGGCAGTCTGCAAATTCCAGTCTTTCTCCAGCATCTTCTCCTTGCTTCTTCTCTCTCCAGCATTCCAAGTTGCTCTGCTTCTCCAAGGCTTTTCAAACTTTTCCAACAGACACTTATGCAAAAATCAACTTTCCAAATATGCCACCTTGCTGCAGCTCCACACATTTCCTTTACCAGGCCTACCTTTGGCAGCAGCTGGCCAAATCCATTAGGTTTGCCCTCAGTAGCCCCTGGTTACTCCCAGCCTGCTGGTCTGGCATCTGACTACACACTGGCTACTTCTCTGCCAGGCACTTTCCCACCATGTGGCTCCTTACCAAGACCAGCTCACTCTTCCAGGGAGCTTTCCCTGGCCAGGCCAAGAGGGCCTGTTCTCTCAGTCTACCACTCTCATCTCTTCCTTACCTTCTTCCTCTCTCTCCTTGCTCCTCCCTTCTTATATCCCATATCTTCCCATTTCCCATTTTCTCTCATGCGGATCTTTCTCTCAGACTCTGCCCACCAGGTTATTTTGGCACCAATACAATTTTTAACTACAACGCTACCCTTTTTCAATTGCAAATACACTAACTCCACTGCTCTTACTCTCTACTTTTTAGATGGGAGAAATGATTTTTACATTGTTCACATCAAGGCAATGAAAAGGCTACAGCATCCATTTACTAGATGATAATGAGATTGGTGAGAAAGTCATCAATTTCCAATGTGCACATATCTCCAAAGCATTACAAATTTAATTAACCAAAGTTTGAAAGGGAACAATAAAATATTCCTCTTTCTTAGCCTAGTAGCTTGATCTCAACAATTATTTCAACAATCAAAATCTGTAATTTTAAGTGATCATAGGCAATGTACCTATTATACACTCATCTCACTATATAACATTGTGCTTTTCAAAATAACCAGTTTATACTTTTTCATTTGGTCAATTGTGCAGTTGGCATGAAATCCAGACCTATTTTCAATTTGATTTTTTAATTTTTTAAATTTTATTCTTTTGTTCTCTATCCTCCCTCCATTCTCATTTTCCTCAATCATTATGACTATTTGTCCTAGTGAAATTTTTGGTTGTGCTTAAGACTATTTAATAAAATGACTTAAAAAAATTTTTGGCTGAAAAATTTCACTAAGTTGGTATTTTCTGTGAATGTCATCTCTCTAAGATATCTGTCTCCCTACACCATGAAAAGACAGAATCAAGTTGAACTATGCAGGTTGAAAATATTCTATTTCTGCACAATCACATCAAGCTTGAATAATATTGACTTAGCTTGAATATAAATCTGAATCCTTATCAAGGGAACTTTCTTTGTTGAATTTAAGAATTTTTCTTTAATATTTTTATGCCAGCTTTACAAAAACAGAAATAGGAATAGAAAGTTGTAACATGTATTCTATAGGACCAACTGTTATAGGTTACTTCTCTCTGTACATACTCCATGTTCTCCCCAACTCTATGTCAGAAAATATCTATACAAAAAATAAACTCATCAACTGGGACTCAGAGAATCATTTTCTGACCCAAGACACTTGTCATTCCTACCTCCTTTCCACACTGGGGAAAATTGTTGCCTTCACCACAGAAGATTTGTAGGCTAACTATAAAATGTAATTGCCTTCCTTTCCAGTTCTGAACCACTTTGCAAAAATGAACAGACTGTTGGGACTTAAAGCTAAGGAAAAGAATAAGAGCAACTGATATGTTTAATGGTAAACAGAATTTGCAACTGGGTGAAGAAGGTATAAACCTCCTTTGCTGTGGGCACAGTTGAATATTGCAATGGGCTGTTTTCCTAAGATTAAGGATTTACAAAGAAAACCCAAGGCGTTCCCAAGAAGACATCTTCTTTTCTTAAGAAACTCTCCTCTCCCATCCCAGGATGCTTCCTTCCTCCCTGCACCTGAAATCTGCTGTGAAAGTTTCAATCCCTGGGACAGAGATCTGAGATTTACTGAAGCCTCATGTTCAATGCAAATAGCCGTGAATCCTTAACAAACGAAGCTGCTGTCGATGTCTTCTGGGATGACTTTATCAAAGGATGTCCTTTATCATATCTCTCAAAATAAATTGTAAAAGGAAATGAACTGGACAGGGAGAAGTAGGTTTTGATGAGTGATGAAACCCGAGGGAAAAGCCTGGTGCTTAATGCCCTGCCATGGGAAAGAAAGGAGAAGAAATCTGGTACTTACCACATAACTGTGTCTCCCAGCATCATCTCAGGTACTTTACTAACAGCCACAAAGCTGCCCCCATGAAGTTACTGTTTGCATTTTCCAGATATGAAAATGGAAACTCAAAGAAGTTCATTTTTATGTTGTTATTTTTATTAAGGTAACTTTGCTTTACAACATTATATGTGTATAGGTTTATACTTCTTCAAATATGTGTTACCACATTACACCCACCATAAAATGACAAATAATCTTCCACCACAGTCCATTGGACTCCTCCCAACTTTGTTTTCCAGACTCCTTCTCCCGCTCTGGTAGTATTGTAGTCAGATTTCAGGGATATGTTTTGTTTGGGTTTTCTTCTGTTTCTTTGTTTTATTTCTTTTTATTCCACATATGAATGAAATTATCTGATATTTGTTTTCCTTCTTCTGACATTTCATTTAGTATAAATCCCCTCCTGTTCCATCTATGTTGTTCCATGTGAGTATGCAGTCTGAAGACCATTATCTTGTCTGTTTCAGTTGTCTATTACTGTATGACAAATTTTCCTACCAGTTAATGACTTATAACAGTATTTCTTTATTTCCTCACAGTTTTCTAGATTGACTAGAACTCAGGTAGAGAGCTCTTTTGGTGGTCTTAGATGGTATAGAAAACTGGAACAATCCAAGATGCTTCTCTTACTTACCTGACTGGAACCTTGGCAGAGACAGCTGCCACACTGGGGGCTCATGGGATGCTGGAAAGGTCTGGCCTCTCTCTATCAGTGTAACTTTAGGGCTACTTTCTCCACATGGTCTCTCCAGCAGGAAAACAAGACTCCTTAAATTTATAGTGCAGGACTTTGAAGAGTAGAGAACAGAACTTGAGGCCCAGAATTGGAACAGTGTCATATATATTATATTCAGTTTGTCAAAGTCAGTCAGAAAACCAGCCTAGGTGCAACATCACCTCTCAAGAAAAGGAATAACAAGGAATTTGAACCATCTTTAATCTACCAAATTGCGCAAGATCACACAAAGGCAACAAGACCCAGAATTTTGACCATCCTTGGTGCTCTTTCACTGGTGGGGTGTGAGGTGATGGGGAAAATGCCAGGGGGGGAACTCAAGGCTGTAAGAGTTTGAGGGGTGGGGAAGGACATAAGTCAAGGACAAGAATAATGAACAACTGAGGGAGGAAGATAGTGATGGAAGTCCCCAGGAAGGCTAAGAATCCATATTGAACTGAATAGATGAATAAAGAATTATTCATCTGGGTTAAGGCTTCAGAGCAAACTCAGATCTCTGGAAGAGATCATAGAATCAATGGGACATTGAACAAGCATTTGGAGTAAATGAAAATGTACAGTTTCTATCTCCATTTAAGAAGTCCTTAAATGACCAGTAAAATAGAAGAATTTCCCAATGTGTCTAGTCTTATTTTTGTAGTCCTAAAATATCCTAAACATAATCCTATAATCACACTAATTCACCTTATACATCAGGGTAATATTTTCTCCACATTTTCAACTTATTCTATCATTTATTTATTCATGCGACAAATTATTATTGAAAACCTACTTCAAATGAAACACAGTAAAAAAAAAAAAAAAGAAACATCCATGGAACTTATATTGCTTTAGTGAGAGCAATAAGATGATACAAAATATATAAACAAGTAAATTATGTAGTATCTCACATGGTAATACACACGAAACTAGAAATAGTATATTGATGTTTCATGGCAATTTTATTTCAAATAGAGTAATGGGAGAAGGCCTCACAGAGATGATGACATTTGAACAAAGACATGAAGAAGGTGAACTCTGCTTATTAGGGGAGAAGAGCATCCCAGGCAAGAGGGAGAGGAAAGGCACATTGCTGAGTGGGAACATGGTTGGCCCACTGCTGTCTGGAGAACAGAAAGAAAGGCAAAAAATTCATTGTTTGATTTATTAATTTAACAACACTTAGTAAACATCTCCTACTCACCAACATTGCACTCAGCTCTGAGTACATAAAGATGCACAGGTCACTACCTTCAAGGAGTTGACAATCTAGAAGGGGACAAAGGCAACCAACTCACTCCCCCACCACACGCACACACACATGTATTTAAAACCTTATAATGGGTGTAAGCAGTGCCTCAGCAAGCAAGCTGCTCAGCTTAGCTGAAAATGTCTGTTCTCAGTCCATCTGTTCATGGATCAGAGAGACAAGGGTTGTGGTTTGTACTTGAAATAGATTCTGCCCATATCCTCAAATATTACAGAATCATAATTTTTATTAAATGCAAATTTTATTATTGCACTTTAAAGCAAAAGTACTGGGTAAACTGCATAATATCATCACCATATGACTGTCACTTTGAATTAGTATTGCAGATACTTCTAACTACTTAATTATTTATTTTTAAAATATATTCCAATATTTTAATTATGTTCAGTTAAGTGTACTTGAATATTTGCAGCACTCTGCATTATTTATATTAGAGAAAAAGCGGCCTAAATCAACTTGCTCTGGCATTCCATAATTTGTGCATGCACATCTCTAAAATAGATTTATATATAGCTATCAAATGGTTATTCTGGATATGCTATGATTTTAAATTTTTATCTGAATTTTATTTTAATGTACCACAAAAATAAAATTTATTGGTTTCTTTATACTAGCAAGTGTCTTATCTGATTATTCATATTCAAGATTGTGGAATACTAACTAGAGCTGCATGCTCTTCAATTAATATCAAATGTGTAGATTTCAAGTCACCCATCCTAACCCCAACCCACTCTACTCTTGCCACATTCTAGGATGTGGATGAAGCAAAGAGTAAGGGCAAAGAGTGAAGAAGTCTATTATCAACTTAGAACAACACCATTGCCAACAGGGAATATGAAAGAAATAGATATATAAAATAATTTGTTATCCTGTAATAAGAAGCATGGCATATTACTGCTTGAAAGGAAGAATCTGGATGCAGAGTTTACATAGATGTGGGACTCTGCTATAACTGCCCAGGGGGGGGGAAAAAAAAAAGAGCCATTCCATTTACTGGTGTCTGTCCAGTGTCTATCCTACTTTCTAAATTCATTTGAAAGTTGTTTCTGTATAAAGGATAAAAAATATTAAAGATACAGTATTTTAATAACTCTCTTTATGTCATACAAATCCAGTCGACAGACACCCACTAAAGAGATTACAGCTTGAATACTTAATCCCAATTTGGATGTTTTTAAACAAGGCAAACCTGGCCTTAAATGCAATGTGCACAATTTAGCTAAGCGTAAAATATTAATGCACAAACATGACTATAAATATAGCAGAGAATCTGGCAGGTGGAAGCCACCAATAGCCACCTCTGCACATTACTCTTCCAAATCAAAGACTGGCTGAATAATGACTGTGCCCATTTCCAGGTCGAAAGTATAGGCGCCTCGTGACAGACACTTCAAAGCCTGGGCTAGGAGAGCTGCTTAGAATGACAGTCACTTCAAACACAAAGTTGGCAGTTTTATTCAAACAGGGTTTGACCTCCCAATCTCTTGCAAAAGCTTCTAGACTCACTAAAAACAGGGCCATGTATTCAATGTCTGAAAAACAACACTTTTTTTATAATGTTATATTATCATATATGCATGTAGGTGTGCATCATTACAAATCAACATCTGCGCTATGTTAACTATTAATTGTCCAGTGCTACCTCTCACAAGACAACTGACCCCTGTAACCTGATTTCCCCTCCCCTTCCAGTTTCCCTTTTCTTTCTAGAAACTATTGATTTGGTCTTAGTTTCTAAAAGTTTATAGGGGAAATTAGCTAAAAGTTTATTTTGTTTCTCTTTATACCATATAGGAGTGAAATATTAATGTTTGTTTTTCTTCAACTTACTTATCTCACTAAGCATAATATCTGCTAGGCCCATTAATATTGTTGCAAATAGCAGAATAACATCTTTTTTTCATAGCAATATTCTATTGTGCTTCGATACCTCGTCTCCTTTATTCACTCATTCACTGATGGGCACCTAGGTTGTTTCTAGCACTTGTCTATTGTAAATAATGCTGCAATGAACACAAGGGTGCATATATTTCTTTGAATTAGCATTTTTATATTCTTTGGGTAAATACCATAGTGGAATAACTGAATCATAAGGAATTTCTATTTTTAATTTTTTGGAGAAATCCCTGTACTGCTTTCCATAATGGCTGCACCAATTTACTTTTCCACCAACAGTGTACAAGAAGGATGAAATATTCTCAATGCCCTTGTGTGTGTTGTGCCCAAGATTACATATAGTAGTATTTCAAGCATGGGTGACAAGTCAGGAAGGAGACTGCCTGGGTTAAAATCTCTTCCATATTGCTTGCTGCCTAGGTCAGCTTAGGTAAATTGCTTAATTTCTCTGTGACTTTGTCTCCTCGTTTGTTCACTGGATACATAGTAGGACCCATAATATAAAATGATTTTAGAAATTAGAAAGCATCTGGAGCTACTCCTGGACTATGAAGATAAGGCTTAGCTATTATTACTATTATTGAGATTACTATTAGGAAACCAGAGGCCAAGTTTCCAGAACTGCTCTGTAAATGATAGTTTGGGGATCACCACTCCTCTCCAGTTCTACCTTACTGTCCACCCTCATCTTTATTTTTCTGGCCCTTTGGCTTCCATTTCATCACTACCTAAAACAGGTGAATAAATATTTGTTGGATGAATAAAATCTCAGGCCACTAACGTAGCATCTACAGCAGCATAGCCACTATATTCATGAGAAATAACATGAATGACATGGTCCTGAGGAGCTCCTAGCTCCAGCCTAGCACATGTTTTGGTGAATAAAATCCTACTGGATAAAATAAAGGCAGGAGGAATGGAAATGCAAAAGAGAAAAACAAAAGGGGGAGGGAGATTAGAAGGAAGGAGGGAGGGAAGGAAAAAGGAGAGGAGGGAATAGGCCTCCCTGTCCTTGAGGAAGGCAGCAATAGTCATGACAAGACTGTGATAAAACAGGGTGGTTGAAATAACACACAGTCCTTTGCTTAACTCACACTCAGGACCTATTTGTATTTCAAACTGAATACAGCAATAAAATGATAAATTTCACATTTTAAATGTCTTGTCATGAGAATGTCACAATAATAAACACTTTTATTCTTCTCTTCCATAAGTGGAAGTCAGATCCTCACAAGAACTAGAAATGCTAGTTAAGTGACTCCAAAGTGTTTTGTTTCTTGCACCATAAACTTCGATAATTTCATAGAAAAGAATGGTCCTATTGAAAACCACAGTCCTAGCTTCTCCTAAATAAAACTCAATCCTCAAAAAAAAAATTTCGTAGCCGGGCACGGTGGCACGTGCCTGTAAACAAACACCAGCCAATGGAGTGTAGCTGGGATGGGGATCGCAGTTCGAGTCCCGCCCGGGGCAACATAGCGAGACCTAGTTCCAAAAAAATAGCTGGGCGTGGTCGCGCACGCCTGTAATCCCAGCTACCTGGGAAAAATGAGGCTGGGGATTGCTTGAGTCTGTGGTACCCAAGACAATGTGAGCCTGCGATTCCATGGGCAAAAATAGCAAGACTAGTCTCAAAACAAGCAAACAAAATCTCTGTCCTCCCATCTTGCCTTCCTCAGTGGACCCTGAGAGTGGCCATTAAGAGTGTGGCATCTCAGAGCTCTGGATACATGGCCCCTTCCTGCCAAAATGAGAGGGGTGAACTCTGACTTAAGGGAAGTCAGAACTTCTAAATTCTCACCTCACTGACTTAAGGGACTGACTTAAGTCACCTCACTGACTTAAGGGAAGTCAGAACTTCTAAATTCTCACCTAACACTAGTTTTCCTTTACTCTTTGACAAAGTTCCTTAATTTGAGAATAGAAATAATCTTTGTAAGTTGTAAAAATTAAGTAAAAGAAAGAATTTAAAAAAAAAAAAGAAAGAATTTTTGGCAAAACAGTGAGTATATATCAAGTGCTAAGAAATGTTAGTATCAGAATCATAATCATCAGTATTTTTACAAAGGAGAAAATTATTTAAAAAGGAGAAAATTATTTTTGGTAAAATCACTTAACTTCTTTTGGTCTCCTTTCGTAAAGCCAGAATTCAAAGATTCATATCAATGTCATCTGGTTATAAAATTGTTTAAATTTATAGGGAACTTTTGTACTTTAAAAACACTTTTATCTACTTTCTCTCATTTACTCTGCTTTCCTTTAGGGATAGGTGGTATTGTTTCTCCTCTAAAAGCTAGGAAATAGAGATGAAAAATAGTTAAAAATATGGCCTAAATAATTTATATCAATTGGTAAAAACAGACTTAAACCCTGATTTCCTAATACAAAAGTAATATTCTATTCAATGAAAAGTACTCTCTTCCCAAAGTTGCTTTCCATTCCTCCAGCTACTAGTACAGTTTAGACACTTGTTCACTTATTTATTTACCTTTCAGTGAATACTTATTGTGTGCCAGGTACTGAGATATATTCTGGGAGTACAATAGTGAGCAAAAGAGATACATTCCTTCTCTCATAGAAATCACAATTCAATATGGTCACAGATAATCTTGGAAATAAATATGCAATTGAAACCAAGGTAAGGAGATGCATGTAAGGCTCTGAAAATATATAATGAGGAATTAGAGTCATCTGTGAATATTTCCTTGAGAAAATGACTGAACACAAAAGAAGATGTGGTGAAGAGTCTGCCAGACATAAGCAGCGTATGCAAAGGCCCTGAATTGAAAGAATGGATGGCACATTCAGAAAACTTAGAGAAGGCCATTGCAAGGGAAACTACAAGAGTTGGGGACAAAGTGATTCAAAAATTATGCTAGCAGGACAGATCAAGGCCAGGTCATACAAGATCGCATCAATCTATTTGTCTTTATCTCAAGAGCAATGAAAAGCAGAAAACCGATATGATCACATTTAAATTTTGCAAAGATCATTCCAGTGCAGTATCTGAAAGATGGATGGAATGGATAAGAGATGAATGCACATGAACTGGTTAAGTAACTATTGTAGAGCTCAGGTGAGAGACCAGTTAAATTAGCGTGGCAGTAAAGATGGAGAGAAATTGATGTATCCTGGAGGTATATTTTGGTAAAATCACTTAACTTCTTTTGGTCTCCTTTCGTAAAGCCAGAATTCAAAGAGGTATATGATAGGTGAAGCCAACAGGACACAGTCATGTGTCTCTTAATGACAAGGTTATGTTCTGGGGAAGGCATCATTAGGCTATTTAGCCATGCCAATGTCATAGAGTTAATTACAGAAGCCTAGAAGCTAGAGTCTACAGCACACCCAAGATATTATAGGATTGTATATACAGTTATGTAACCCTTTGATGAAGGACATTTTAAGTGATAGATGACAATTATTTTTAAAGGTTTCAACATTTGAAAATATTTTCTTTTTTAATATTTATTTCTTTTTATTTTTCTTATTGCTTGCTTACATAGTTCATGTTTGTAGGCATGGTCCTCCCCCCTCCTTCCTCCTCCCCTTCCCCTGGTCCCCCTTCTGATCACTCCAGTTCCTTTATCTTTGTCAGTTGTTGGTTGATGATCGGCCCGTTGGTCTCTTTGTGTTCTTTTCTGAAGCAGTATCCTCCTGGGTGAAGTCCCGCTTTCCTAGGGGACTGATGACCAGGCTGATCAGATCTCCATGAATAACCTTAGGGCAGGTGGCCCTTTTGAGCATGTCAGCAAACCTCCTATCAGTCTGGTGTTTGGAGTGGCTCTACCCATTTCTTTGTTGTGGAATTTCCTGTGGTGGAGAAGACAGTCTCTTTTTCTCAGGACACTTACAGTCTCTGGTTTTAGTGTCTCCTTGTTCTTAATGGTTGTCTCATCCATTCATTCTGTTGTTTGTCCTTTGATGTTGCTTTTTGGGCCTTGTTGCTCTGGTAACTGACTTTGTGAAACCAATTCCTAGTTGTTGACCTTGGGGGAGTTCCTCAGTGGAGACAGACCTCAGCCGGTGGTTGGTCTGACTCACTCCTCTCTTTTGGTTCACAGTTCTCCGTGGGCCACTGCCACTTCTTTGTGGCTTTGTTCCACCATTGAGATGGGGAAGCTCCTTGTTCTTGTTGAAAGTGTCTCTGGGTGGGGAGTTTAGCCCCAGCACCAGAATTGTTGTTGGTGTTACTTGGTGATATGTCTTCACGCTCATCTACAACCATCTTGTGTCTTAGAATTCCAACCATAATCTTTTGGGTCAGGTGATGGTTATATTCAAGGTCTTTATTTCTCTGTCTCTTCCAAAATATCTATATCTTGGTTGTTGTTTTTCTCATTCAAGCTGAGGAATGGCTGAGGTGGGAATGTACCAGAGGGGGGACCCCACTCCACAATCTGCACTCTGGCAGTTTTTTAGTCCCCACCTCCCCAACCTGTAGGAGTAAGAGGCAGAACCCCAAGCCACATGGAGAGCACAGGCTTTGCCTCTTCCTCCTCTGGGTTTGAGTGGGAGGAGGCCACACCCTTCAGATTCTGAAGGGGAGGCCTCTGGAAGCCTGCACTTTCTTGAGCGGGGGACTCCAGATGGGGAGCAGACAGGCTGCTACCCTCTGGGGGAAGCTGGGGTAACCTGGCTCCCTTCATGTGGCCTGGTTCTCCGCCCCTTCCTCCTCTGGTTTTGGGTGGGAGGAGGCCACATCCCCTTCAGGTTCTGAAACTATTTTCATGTGCCTACTCTTTCTAGTCTATGAATCAGTGCATGTGCCACTGCAAAAATCATCTATCCTTTAATAGTTTTCCTTCCTTTGCTTATTTTCCATAATTTTTCTATTACCTAAATTACCTCTTTTGGTTTCATCTCTCTCTATATATAATTAATATAGTGAATGCAATATATAATATATAAATTTTACACAATAATTATATACTATATACATAAATAATACATTCAGTATTCTGCTGAAGTCCTTTCTCACTCATTAATATCCATTAAATATTCAATGAACACTTACTATATTTCAGACATTATTTTAGGTTACAAATATATAGGTAAGTAAAAAATATAAAGCCCTTTTACCTCATGGGACTTGTGTTCTAGACTTCTTTTTGACTCATCTCATCTGAATACATACCAAACTTATAGATGATATATCTCACAAGTTAGTATTGCTTTATATTTTTTATTTGTCTCATAGTATTAATCTTGCCTCCAGATAAAATTAAACCTCCTTATAATCAGAAACCAATTTTACATGTTTCTAAAATTTCCTCCACCACAACCTACAACATATTGAGAACTCTAATGATTTGAAAAAATAGTTATAACAGAAAATCCTTGTATTTTTATCTTTTTTCCTTTAACACTTATTTTATGGAGGTAGCTGTTTAGAACATTGTATATGTTTTAGGCGAATAGATTCATATCTCTTCAGATGGATGCTATCACACCACATCCACCACCAAAACACTCATAATTTTCCACCATAGTCCATTGATCCCTCTTCCTTTTTTTTTCCCCACTGCCTATCTTACCTCTCTCATAGCCTCATTTTACAGTCAGATTTCAAGGACTGTTTCAGTTACTTCTGTGTGTTACTTTGTTTTGCATCTTTGTATTCCACATGTGAGTGAATCACCCAGTATTTGTCTTTCTCTTTCTGATTTATCTTACTTAGTATAATCTTCTCTAGATCCATCCAGTTGTTGCAACTAATACGAATTCATTTTATAGCTGTGTAGTATTCCATTATGTATGACACAACATTGAATTAATCCACTCATCTGTCATTGGGTACTTAAGCTGTTTCTATAATTTGGCTATTGTAAACAGTGTTGCAATAAACATAGAAGTGCATATATCCCTTCAAATTAGTGTTTTTTCATTCTTTAAATAAATACCAAGATGCAGCATTGCTGGATTACATGGTAGATCTATTTTTAATATTTTGAGGAAATTCCATGGGGAATGGATCAGCCTCATTTCCAGCAATCTTGTACAATGTTTTGTTTTCTCCACAATATTTGTTGTTTCTAGTTTTATATAGTCCATTTCATGAACTTGAGGTAATATCGCATTGTGCATTTTAGTTGGTTTGGGTATGTATTTTACTGATGATAAATGATAAAGAGCACTTTTTCATGGACATTTTGGCCATCTGCATGTCGTGGGAGTAAGGTCTATTAGCTCTTCAATCCATTTTTGATTAGGTGATTTGTTTTCTTTGTGTTGTATTGCAAGACTTTTCTGTAGATCTTTAATCACGAGGTGCTTGATGTACAAATAATTTTTCCTGCTGATATGATTTTATTTTTTCATTTTAATAAAGCTCCTTTTTCTGTGCAGAAGCTTCTTATTTTGATGTAGTTCCATTTGTTGTGCTTTTATTTCCCTTACTGTGTAGAAGTGGAGTCTCCAAAGACATCCCTGAAACCAATGTCATAAAGTGTTTTGCTTAAGTTTTCACCTATGTTCTTAAATATTTGTCTTATATTCAAATCTTTAATCCATTTTGAGTTATTTTTTATGTGTAATGTGAGAAAGTTGTCTAGTTTCTTTTTTTTTTTTTTTTTTGCATATGGCTGTCCTGTTTTCCCAACACTATATATTGAAGAGATTTTCTTTTCTTCATTGTGTATTCTTGACTCCTTCATGATAGATGAGGTATGCATTTAAGTGTAGATTTATCTGTGGGCTCTCATTTCATTCCTCTGATCGGTACATTTTTATTAAAATACCATATTGTTTTGATTACTATAACCTTGTAGTATAGTTTGAAGTCTAGAAATGTGATTCATTCATTCATTCTTTTTCTTTCTTTTTTTTTCATGATTGCTTTGGCTATTTGGGCTCTTTTGTTGTTCCATATAAATTTCAATAATATTCACTTCTTTGAAGAATTCCATTGAAACTTTATGATAGATTGCATTGAATCTGTATATTGCTTCATGCACAAGGAATAGTTTTTCATTTCATTATTTCTCATCTTGTTACTTTTAACAATGTTTTATAGTTTTCATTTGAAAAAACTTGTGTTTTTGGAATAACAAAGTATTTTCACACTCATTACATCATTAGGACAGCATAAATTATAAAGCATTGCTAATGTTAATGTTATTACTACTGTAACAGATTCATAATATTTACTGACTAAACTGTAAGTCTATTCCCAGTCCTGGATCTGGTGGCCTGTGACTAATAATTATTTTATAACTGAAAATCTACATGTAAGATGATACTTTTTTCAGGAAATCCAGTTCCCATTGCTAAAAAACAATGGACTTCCATTGATAGTCTTCTAAGCTAGCACAGATATCAAAAGTATACAAATCCTCAATCACTCCTATCTCAGACTAGAAGGAGGCAAAATTTCAAAGGAAAACCACCCACGCATAGTACCATCTCACTTTCATTATAGCCTAATTTCCTTTAGCAAACTGTCATTTTCTTAAGTTAGGTGCTTGTACAACCCAGTTCCAGTCCCAAGCACACAGTTACACAATGTCCAGACTTTATTTTGTGATATCCTATCTGTAATTATTAATCTTCCTTCAGTCACTTAACCTCCAAAGAATGCAGATTAAGACAGCCACTTTTTAGGCAGATTATATTTGTGGAGGTCCACTGACTAATGATTTAAAAGAAAATGAAAAATTAATTTATTAACATGTATATACTTTCCCCCACTAGGAACAAGTATTGAAATTGGTGTGATACCAATGGAAGCATTTTCTTCCAGCACAGACAATATCTTTCTGTGACCTGATGTGGTTGAATGCTTTGCATGCATTTTTAAGAGGAGAGCAGACTTGGGTTACAGCAATGCTGGATACCCATCATACCAAACTTTCTGTAAAACAGCTATGCAACACATGGATTAAGTAGAACACTGGTTCATATTTTTCAAGAGAAACATTAAGAGGTGATCATCAAATTCTTAATGCTCAACACAAAGAACCACATTAAAAACTGTAAGGAGCCCCCAAAGCCTATGAAAATTAATTTTAGAGGCATATGTTTTAATAAAATCTATTGTGTCATGTGGTTAGAAAGTCACTTAAATCTTGTGTTTAATATGTGGTTTAACCATTTGAACTCATCTCCAAATTAGCATTTAGATTAGTCTCCTAATATTTAATTATTTTGGCCATTTTAGGAAATGCCTACTCTTATCCTGTGCTTTGAGAATTCCTGTTGATGGTTGACCAGAAATGGACATTTGACTCCTCCTGGGTCACCCGATTCTCTACTGGTTATTTGGAGCTGATATCAGGAGACATTTAACACAAAATTTCTTCATATGATCTGAGAAACAGAGAAATTTATAGGGAGGAAGGGAGGTAGAAAGTCAGGGAAGGAGAATAAGAAGGAAAAGGATAAAATAAAAGGAGAATAAGAAGGCAGCTGAATACATAGCCAAAATGAAAAAAGAAAAGATTCTTAATTTTTGCTACATTTTCAGTTTCATCTGGTGTGAATGACTGCCTGTATTCCTTCCCTTGGGAGACCTAGAACCCTTATAGGAAATTCTCTTCTCTTTACATAGTCAGCTTTGTTTAGTTGCAACCAAAACACTATCCAAGCACTCTTGAAAGCAATCAAATGTAACCTGCTCTAGAAGGCCACAAATTCATCTGTTTCACAGTCATTTGTCATACCAGGCCCTTGTACACAGGCATTACTTTATCACAGTATTTGACTACATATATGTATGTGTATATATATATATATATATATATATATATATACATATATGCAGGTAGTAGAATCAATAATGAAGGAATGTTTCCTGAATAACAGGGTTATAAATGATTAGGCAATGAACTTGACCTGGGGAAATCAGGGAAGGCTATTCAATCATGGTGATGCTGGCAGGAAATATGAAAGACATGTAGTAAAGACCAGGGAGAAAAGTTTATCCCAGAGAAGAAAGAGCAGTCACAAGCACAAGAGCATTGGCAGAGCCTGATATAATCAAGGAATGGAAAGCATTCCATGTGTTGAAGCACGTGGAGATTGTGAATGGCAAATGATGACACTGTGTCACTTCATGTGATGCAGGTTTGACTCAAACCTCTCCACATCAAAGAAAAAGAACTCAAAGGTCTTGTTGTCCCTTCATTAGTGGGGATGAAGATAAAGAGATGGTGCTTACCTCACTTTTCAGGTGAGAAAAATGAGACACATAGAATCACAAGACTTGATAGTGAGATTCTGTGAACTTTAGTCCTCAAAGTTCTATATAGCAAACTGTTCATTTTTGCTCATAGTCATAGAAAACCTTTAAAGAAGAAGTTTCTAAGAAAGTAACCCCAAAATTCTGGCATTTGGGAAAGGAAGGGATAGTTAAACTGAGTTTCTTAAATATGAGTACATAATTAACAAAATTGTATCAGGGTACATCACAATAGAAGAGTCCTCTTGAACATTTTGAAAATAACTTTTCAGTTACATCTGTGTTAAAAGATTAATAGAAGAAAAGTATTTGGGGGAGGGTTAAATACAATGAAGAGAATTCTAAAACCTCATGGGATGGAAACTCAGGAAGAAAGAAGTTAGGGACAAATTCAAAGACAGCAGAAATGTGGACAATAATGAACGCAAGGTTTAAAAAGAGGTGAGTATGTGTATATTGTTCAGGAGAGCAAATATTGAATTTTGAAGGAAAAGTCAAACTAGGATTAAATGAGATAGAATCAGATACCCAAAGCAAGATGTAAAAATAAAACTAGCTTTCCTACTTCAACTTTCCACTCAAACAGTTTAGTGAAAGAAATAATTTCAGAAGGGAAATAGAGCAGGTGGGACTAAGAGTTTCCATTCTCTCCCAAAACAATTATTGATAATTGCTTGTCCTGAATTAAATTATTTCATCCTAGAGAACCAGATGGTCTAAGCTAGTCCTTTATTTGGAGAACTTAGTGAAGTTCAAACAAATTTTGCCACCATACAAAAGTTTAATAAAGTCAGGAGGAACGACTCATACTTTCTCTTAGGCTGTTTTAGGATCTATAATCCAGCAGCTCTGGCAAGCCGGCCTTGGTGCGTGGCCTGCTGTCTTTTTATGTTGGTCCTGATTGCAAAATACCTCCAGCTGTTGAAGGACTTGTTAACCCTTTCTCTTTAGAACTGTGTAAATGAAACAAAGCATCCTTCTGGGCCTACTCAACACTGGGTCAACTGAAACCAATCTTAGAAAGGTATTGTACACCCCAGGATGTGCACCACAATCACTCTAACCTGCCCTGTCAGAGTTGTTCCCACATCCAAAAGGCCTTGTCAGACTTGGCTGTGCATGTCAATTACATGGGGGATCTTACTCAAACACAGATCTGGTCCACAGGTCGAGGGTGGGGCCTGATACTCTGCATTTCTAACAATCACCTCCCACCTCCAAGGACTTGAAGCTGTGGCCCAGACTTTGCACAGCAAGCACTTAGAAGTTTCCAATGGTGAACATACAAGCAATTACCTAAGGAAATGAAAACAACAGACCTCAGACTGGGACAGGTGAGCCAAAGCAGAAACGAACATAAGATACAGGCTCTTTCGTAAAGCTGTCCTATCAGCTGCTGCAATGGTATCCTCATAACAGTGACTTTCATAACATGCCAGCTGGAGGTTGAGATAATCATAGGACTTCAGACATGGACTTTATTGCCAGGGAAGATAATCATACCAAAAAGGGGAAGAGAACCAGAAGGCATTCAAATCTCTGGGCAAATATGACTTGCAATTTATTATCATGCGAAAAGTGTAAGTGGCAGCAGCATTGTGATTTTTTTTCAGGATCTAAAAAATTTGATAATATCAGAGTTGAGCTATCTCCTGCCTGCGGTCCCTCCTACAGCAGTCCCATCCTCAGCCAAGCTAGGGGGTGGCGGGGGGAGGCCTTGCTCATCTTCTTCTATCAAGAGGGTCATGTGTGATTATGTAAGTTAGATAAAAAGATTTCAAAAGAAGCATGACAGGCTGATGAACATTTTGCATCACGAGAATAACGTTTGGAACAACGGACAATTATTATCCCAGGGGTGGCATCACCTCTGCTGCCCCTCCAACCCTGTATAGAGAAGGAATGGTTATGGTGAAGGTGATAGAGAAGCCAACACCAGGGAAGTGACTGGTGGAGATCCTGAGACACCCACCATACACACACAGTCCTCTGGCCTTCTTGGGGCTCCAGCATGGTGGATAGTGCACCTCCTCGCCAAGAAAGGTGTCGTGGATCATATCATTAAGAGGCTAGCTGTCTTCAGGCGATAGCTCATGCTTTTTTTTTTTTTTTTTACCTTATTACCAACCTGCCTTTCTTAGCAAAGGTCATGAAATGGACAGGGGATGTCTCATCTTCGTTATAATCCACTGTTTGAAACATTTCAATTAAGCTTCAGATCAGGCCCCAGAACTGAGACTGTTTTAACGAGGGGAAGTAATGACCTTCTGTTGCAGGTGGTTTCTGGCACACCATCAGTTTTAATTCTTCTTGATCTTTCTGCACCCTTTGATAGCCGGGATCAAGGGTTCTCTTGATATGCTTCAAGCACATTGGAGGACTTTTAGGGACTCCGCTGACATAGTTTTTATCCCTGCGGTCTCTGCCAAGCTGGTTGTCACCTGCAAGTTCTCCACGCTTGTTCAATTTACCAAAGATTAAAAGACAGCTGAAAAGACCGGGCCCATGTGCTAAACTGTGCATGTCTGCATGTGTTCCCAAAGCAAGTGAACATCAGTGGGATTCCGCCGAGACAGTGCGATAACCCCTTTGATGCATCCTCCCCAGGAAGAAGGAAGCCTCATGGAGAACGCAAAAGCAGCAGTATGAGCATGGTGGGCTAATGGGGTACACCCCAGGTGTGCATGTACGTGCATGTATGAGAGTGTGCATGTGTGTGTGCATGTGTGCACACACACAGGCATGTCTGGAATCAAGACGTTTGAAAGTTATAGAGGTTTAATATTGGAAGGTCCCAGGCTCTTGTGCAATTTTATTTCCTTAACAGAGACATGGACATTTTAAGGAATACAATCCTTTTGAAAAGGATTTAGCACATTTCTCATCCTGAATAAAGGACAGGAGGAACAGATAAAATAGCTTCTTTCCTTTGGGTATTGAAGAATTCCATTTATTTTGCTTATTCTTTAGCAATTCTTCAACTTCATCACATGCTGGTTTCATTGTTGGGTGGTCACTGGGTTGGTGGATGGAGGGGACAGAAATGAATAAGATAAAGATGTCTGCATCCAAGAAGTTGTAGCCTATTCTGAGGGACTTTATTCCAAAATAATGATGCAGGTAATTGTTTGAAGAAAAAGATCAGTGTCTTGCTCAGGAGAAATGCAGGTCCTTAAGTGACTATGTGAGAAGAGAATCAGCCTGGTCTGGTCACTCACATTTTGGTGTATATTCTTGCAAAAGAGTGAGGTTTTCAGCTGGCTCCATTGAGGGGAGGCAGGACTTGGAAGAAAAATAAAGAGTCCCCTGCCAAGATGAGACTATTAGCAGGTGTCTGTGGGTGTGGATGTCAGCAACAGACTCATGAACTTTCAACATTTATCCCAAAAAAACACAACTAAATAATCATGGACTTTTATAAACCACTTTATTGATGTATGATTAACATGCTAAAATCTATACCTATTTAATAGATATAATTTCATGAACCACCACACAACATACCTTTGAAACCATCATGAAGGCCATCATATCTCTCACCTCCTAAAATTTTCTTTAGTCCTCACTGTTGTTCTTATGATATTCTTTGTGTATGTGTGTGCTTGGTGTGTAGGAAGGAACAACAACACTTCACAGAAGATCTACCCTTTTAGCCAATTTTAAGTCTACACCGCAATACTCAGCTATGGGCACTATGCTGACCAGTAGGTCTCCAGATCTCATTTATCTTGCTTAACTAAAACTTTGTACCCCTTGACTATCACATCCTCACTTCCCTCTCCTTCACCCCTTGATAACCACCAATCCACTCTTCTATAAATGCAGCAATCTCCCATTCCATTTATAAATAAGATTATATATCACACTCTCTGCAACCTTCAAGGTGGGCCAGCCCAGTTATTGGATGCTTAGACTACGAGTCAGAGTACCTTGTACAATTCTTAGCTTGGGCATCCTTTAATTGTGCCGTGTAGGTAAAGTTATATAGCCTCTCTGTGTCTCCATTTCCCCTGTGTGAAACTGGAGCTGATAGGAATACAGACCTCACTGGGTTTATCTAAGAATGAAGTGAATTGTCATGCACAGCTGGCGTAATGTACTCACAACTGTATGTGAGTGCTGCTCTCGTTATGACAGGACAGGGGAGGTGATGGGCAGAGTTGTTCTCTCCCTCAGAGTTGTACCCCATGTCCCCCCTTGCCACCTACCAGTGCTGGTGAGTTATAGGACCCTACATTTGTCCTCAGAGGTGCTCTACGATCTCTGATCATGTGGCACGTCCTGCTACAGAGCTCCTGCTATTTCCTGTGTACTGAGTTATGATGTCAGGTGTTTCTTGTGTTTTCAGTTGCCTGAGTTTTAGGAAGAAACCAAGGATATAAGGTGTATATTTGAAAGGTGGTTAGATCTGTCCCCTGCCTGGCTTAGCCCTTAAATATTCCTCTAATGGGACTGTTGGCTTGAGCATATCAACAAAAAAGAAGTGATCTTTGGTTCAGCAACCCTTCCTGACAGGACAAGCCATTTGTGACGTGGTTGCTCTCTGGCAAGGAAACCTGTGTTTCTTTGACTTGGCCCTGCCACAGCATCTCAGAGCCCTGCCTGGGGTAAGGGTGGGCAGAGAAACTGCTAGCAGACACCTGGCCCCCAGAGGAGGCTGCCCTGGGGAGTAGGTCCAAACTAGTTCCCCACGCTTGGATAATTATTTTGTCAGAAATGAAACCTCTGGTGTTCCCTGGCCTCATTTCAACACCTACCATCCTTCGTTTCTCTCTTTGGAGTCCTATAGTAATGTCATTAAAGTCCTTGGAAATGTCAGTGGAAACCAAGGTTTCTGGTGGTTATAACCTATGAAAAATGTATTGAATTTAATATGTTTGGTTTGGGAAATCAGTTTTTGTCCACTATAACCAATTGTCCATAATAACCATGTCTGTTGTAAGTGGTGTGCACTATAATAACCTTCATATAAAGGGTAAAATGAAAGACAAACCATTTCAGATGGTAGCAGGAGCCATATCAATATAGATCACTGCCTACATATATCAAATGATTGATGGCCATTTTTAAGGCTCTTTCAATTCAATGCCCATGCCGTCCAACAGCAGTAAAGTGCACAGTATTTGCTGATACCCTTCCTGATAAACTGTCTGGTTGCAAGTGAGAAAGGTTTAAGGAATGCAAAGGTACTAGGAGCCATGTCTTTCAAATGATCCATTCCCAGGCTCCTGTGAGGGGACAGTCCTCAATGCAGGAGATAGAAACTGCTGAAAAGCAGGCAGCATATCTGTGGAGTGCCCTGTTCAGGAGTCAGGTATCCATCAGCTGTTTCTCTACAAAATGCCAGAAAACAGACAAGATACTTCCTTTCCTGAGACTGCTTGCCACACAGAGACTTGGGCTCAAAGATTTTTACAAAGCTAGTTGTTGGAATGCAAGATCACTTCCATTTTGCAGTATGTCTGCTCACCTTTTCCCAAATGCCAACTGCTATTCACTTTTTTCTGCTTTATTTTTATATAAGGAAGAATGTGGGGGGGGGGGTATTCTTAAATAGAATGCACAAAACTTGATGCAGCACTTTGGTCACCTGGAAGGTGAACACCTCAAACAGTGTGAGCCTTTGAGAACAGCAAATGCATGTTCGCATCTTTCCTCTACCTCCTGTTACCTGGTCACCGTGAGCAAGTTTCTCAACCCATTTTCTCTTCTGAAAAACTGGATGATGATACCCTTGTCATACGATGTGAGACTACTCTGAGATGTTATACATGCAGGCATCTAGAAAGTTCTGTAACAGATTAGACCCACATGAATATTTGGTGACTCTTTTCAGTCCTCCCCTAGTAGCCTCCTAGTATTCCTCTAGCTCATCCTGTGTTATCTCTTCTTACCTGTCTCTTTGCCCATCCCTACCTTCACTGTAAGTACTTTAAAGACCAAGACCTTCCTTAATTCACTTTGGTATTGCCAGTACCATGGGCAGAGTAGGTGCTCATTAAAGGTTCATTGAATGAATATATGATGTTGGTTTCTTTTCCCACTTATCTTTCTGCCCTTAGAGATAGAAAAGATCTGTTTCAGGGATTCTCCCTCAAACGTGTTACTTCCAGAATACTGAACATGGTTCTTCCCAATAATAATGGGGGAGAAAAATGCAGTCACTACCTCTCATTTCTGAATTCTTCCCATATGTGTTGCATTTTCACATTACAGCTTCCCCTGGACAAGGTAGGATATCTCCTCTGACATTTCATGCATGTCAAATTAAACCCTTCCCCACCCCCCAATTGATCCTTCCCATCACCTTGTCAGAAGTGAGGAAAAGACCTTGAAAGAACATGCACTGGGAGGCAGGGTGCAGGGCTTGGTCCTGAAACTGCACATTCCATAGAACTACGTCCCCTCAACCTTGTGTCCTTATCTGTAACATATCTTGTCCCTGCTAAGTCTGTAGAATCCAGAGTCGCAATGAGGAGGAAACAACTTTGAAAACTCGAGAGCACTGTACTAAGAATTCAG
Source organism: Uropsilus gracilis (assembly GCA_004024945.1). Classification (NCBI taxonomy): domain Eukaryota; kingdom Metazoa; phylum Chordata; class Mammalia; order Eulipotyphla; family Talpidae; genus Uropsilus; species Uropsilus gracilis. The sequence goes on along the minus strand of PVHY01000372.1, from coordinate 101,600 downwards.
AGCTAGATTACATTTACTCTCTAAGGGAGCTATTTGAATCCTTCACTGCTCAAGCAACTCTTAACGGCAAAATGGTCTATTGAGATTATTCTTACCTGTCTGAAAACCAAACAGCAGAGTGCCAGATCCTCATTACAGGAACCTGACTCCTCTCCTTAGGCCACTGCCTGGGAACATGTATCCAAATACCCATGGGCATTACAATTACCTCCTAGGGAAGATGGCCCAAGTGCACTCTTCAGGAGTATCCATCTCCACTCCATCCATGTCACCAAATTCAACAAAATGACTTCCTTATATAATTCACTCCACACTCCTTGCCTGAAAGAGGTTGTTACTCAGGGCAGAGAAAATTATTGAACCTTTACTAGGGAGTTTCTGGTCTACCACCACCCCTTAAGTAACCTCTCCTCTTTCCCTCACTTCCCTGTCCCCTCCTGGAGAGTCCCCCACCGTCTCCCACACCTCTGAATGTCAGCAGAGACAAGAAAGTATGAGCTAAAAATGATCTTTTTTTTTTTTTTTTTTTTTTTTTTTTTTGTCGCAACACTGGTTGCTAAACATAAAATTGAAACATTTTCTAGTTTAGCCTCTTGGTTTTGATTTGGATGAGTTTTGCAAACACAGTTTAGAGAAACTTCAGGGCTAAGTTCTAAGATGTTCCCCCTGGCCCTCCCTGCCTCTGTGGTTTTTGCCTTGGGGAAACAGAATAGAATGAACATGAGGGAAAGCTCAGGTTTGAATCCCAGCTCTGGCCCTCAATTTGCTCAGTTAATTTGGTGACTTACATACCACTCAGTGCCTTGGTTTCCTCTTCTGGAAAAATGAGAGAAGTAATGAGTTACCTCTTCAAAAAGGTGCTTCAATGTTTAACAGGCTAAAGTCACAAAAAGCACTTCAAACAGTACCTGACATATAATAAATGTTCAATAAAACTAACTTGTTTTGCTTGGCATTTGGGGAAAAAGATCATTATTTTCACCTCAGTCCTGATGAAAATTAAATGAATTTGGTGCATTTAAAGTGTTTGCCATAATTCTGCAAAAAAAAAAAAAAAATAAGGAATGTCAGCCCCTGTCGGGAATGCCCTGTCCCCAACTCTAGCTATCAAATTCCTTCCAAGTGGAGTCCCACCCTCTTCTTCCAGGGAACCTTTCCTGATTAGTGCAGCTACAAAAAGTTTTTTCCTAACTCTGTGGGTCATCCCTAGAATTTATTATCCTCTGAATGTACCATAATGTTCATGCATACACCATGTCTTAAATCTAAGAAGAAACTCACAGAGGATGAAGTCTGAGTTAAAAAATATATGAACTATACCCACCAAAAACTTTCAATAGGCATTTGTGGATTTATTAAATAAATGATAAAATTGTGAATTCAGTAATGTAATAAAGAGATCATATTTAAGAGTTAAAACCTATTGATTCATTTCTTTTAAGCCTCTGTCTACTTGGTGGTAACATCCTCTCCTTTAGGCTGAGAGGTCTCAACTTAAATCACTTTTGAAAAAAGACAAAAAGTAATCAAATATATAATCATAATAATGTAAAATATAAGGTCTAGGTGTAGATCTATTGCTTGGTGTAGAATGAGTCCCCACAGTGTGAGCCATGGGGTATAAGTGGTTTTCCCCCACCACCATGGTGACACCATGGTTGTTGGTGCCACCGACCCTAGTGCATATAACCTATGGACTTTCCAGTACAGGCTGCTCTTTAAAAACAAAACAAAACAAAATCACTACACTTATTGAATACTGTTGATGCTATCTGGGGTAGGATAGCCAGCTACTTCTGACCTTAGAAAATCATTGTTTCCCCAATCTTCTCTCTGTTAAATAAGCTCACCATTATTGTTCTGCAGGACTGAGTGGTCCTGTAATTGTTAGTGCACAGGTGGGAACCCAGACAGTGACCTGTCCCCAATTGGCACTATCTTTTAGTAGTGTTTTGTGCATTGTTTTAGGTCCTTCTCAGTCCAGATGTGGAAGCATTAGCAAAAAAAAAAAAAAAAAAAAAAAAACCTGTTGTTTAGGGCACAAGTGTTAAAAAAATTTCAAAGTTCCTTCTTTTGATGAATGAGGTGAAATTGGTAACATATTCAAATCCTTGGGTTTGTAAAAGACTTCCTTAGTCAAAAAAAAAAAAAAAAACTCTTCTTTCACCAAAAATCTCTTAAGGGAGAAAGTTGTTCCTTTTTTTGCCTTCAAGTTCTTTATGTTGGAGGAGGCCATGGTGTTCCCAGCTAATCTGTAAACCAATCAGAACTATCATTAGCTTCACGTGTCTGTACCTCTTCTCTACTGGCCCACAGAGACCTTTTCTGACTATCCCTTGAGCAGAAGAAGTTCAAGTTCAAGTCAAGTCAGTTCGCTAGTAGTAATTACAGCCCAATGTTTGGGAGAGAAGGGGTTTAAGAGAGACTATTGGCTAAAACCAAGATTGAGAAGTTATCAGTGATTACCCTTCACACCACTTGATCTATTATTTTTCCTTTCTCTTTCTCACGTGCCTTACCCTATGGAGAACTAGGAACTTGTAGCTCACCAAATGCATCATTTAGACCTAGATTGCCTTGAGCATTTTCCATTACAAACTGTTGGCCATTCTGGGTCCCGCCTCTCCGGATGGAAACTTCCCAAGAAAAAGGCCTGGGAGATGGAATTCTGATCTCAGCTTTTTTTTTCAGGCAGTTGTGAAATCCATCTCTAGAGAATTTCCTGTTTTGTATTCAAAGAGACAACATATTTGCATTTGGTGTTTTTGGGTTTTGGTGAACAATTTCTACATGATAACCACTCCCACACCTACTCCTAAATGTTTCATGAATGAACAGATGATTGTTTCTCCTAAGTACATCAGTCACAAGTCTTAAGTTTAAGAAGGGAACACAGGGACTGTGTTCCCATACAATTACTAATCCTTCTCATTTCACTGCCTCCTTGTCCCTAGACCAACCTCCACCCTCAGAAAGTCCTCATTCCATGAATAGTACATATGTGGATGGATTTGCTCACTTGCAGCCCTCTCTAGTGAACCCAAAGCCCAAAAAGCCACCCAAAGTGTGCCAAAGGTCATCCTCCAACCCCTCCAAATGCCACTGTGTTGCCCTGGATAATTGATATCGGCTGCAGTGGGTAGAGGTAGGGAAACTGAGACAGAGAGAGAAACTTCACTTTTCCCATGTATAAGTGAGCATCAGATACTAGCAACAGAGTGCCCTTTGCTTTAAGTATTAGACCAACTTTCTCCCAAGTAGCACTTAGTTGCTCAACTCTCTGACTGCCTAAACTCTGGCCCAGGAATTACAGCCTAAAGTTTACCATGTAAATTCCCTGTGGGCTCAGCACAGACCCCCCAGGAGGCTGGAAAGTAGAGCCTTAATTACTTAGTGGAATAGATCAGACTATTCAGTTTTGCCAGTTGAAAGGCATGTGAATGTTCTACCTTCATGCAGTGTATTTGCTGACTTATTAATCCATTATTTGTGTTCCATACGTTTAAAACTTTCTTGCTCAGTAAGTGGTAAGAATTTCCAGTTAAAGACAATCATTGTAATCCCAACACCCACTCTGTTCCTAATTAGCTCTGTAATTAAATTACCAATTAAAGAGAACTAAAAAAACTCCTCATTGGATAAAGTAAAATGTCCTTAATTATGATGTTGTATCCTCGATGAACAGAAGCAGAAATATATATACACACATTCACACACACGAAATTAAATATATATGTACCCATCTATAAATGTCATCTTTTCATAGACTTTTCCATACCAGAACTTCAGGCTCAAGCTATACGCCAGAGTTGTGACTCTCCTTGGTTTTTATAAGAGGGTGGGTGGGAGAGAAGAGGGACAAATCAAGACAACTTTATTGGCTTAAACCTGCCTCATAAAAATAATGATATTGACCAAATTTATAGGGCTTGATTCAAAGGGGAATTGTTCAAGCTACTTCCAAATAAGAGCAATATAATAATAATAATAATAATAATAATAATAATAATAATAATACATAGTTGGAATGCTATCATCCAAGGATTAACTTGTGATACCTATTAACCCTGCTTTCTCTCACACAAAAGCATTAGGATGGTCTATAAGATACAACAATGATTTAGAGGGATCCCTGAGTATCTTGTCTTAATGGGATCCAAGTGTTGGCTAGACAGAGCTCCATGTGGTTTTTCATGTTTTCCTAATATATGATACAAGAGAGGGGATAAAGACTGCTAGGAACAGGAAGGGAAGCAGATTTCTTTTTTCTGTATTTACATTGTACAAAATTTACCATTTTCCCCTAAGGGTTCAGGATCACTAGTGTGTTAATTAAGTTCACAACAGCACATACCAAGTCAGGAAATACTAGGGGGAAAAAAAAGCTTCTTGCAGCAAAATTGAGTTACCCATGGTATGTAACGATGTTATACACTGGCCTACTGTTCAAACATTCTAAATCCTGAATGTGCCAAGTAAATCACTCCTTAATTATTGGGGAGGTTAATTTGTTTCCCCAACTCTCCTCTGCTTCTCCCTACCCAGTGTCTCCTCCTAGGTTATTGTGTGTATCTATCTATACATTTCAGTGCATTGCATTTTATGTCTTGAAGATGGGTTTTCTGTTGTATACCTCAGTCAGGAAGAAAGGAATTTGGCACAAACATTCCAAAGGAAATTCTAGTAGGGCGATGAAACTTAGTGTGGAAATTTTTATCTCAAGGGGGACAAGGGTTTGAGAAAGTTCTTATTAAACAGCAATTTTCCAAAGACTAAAACTGAATTCTTGTCACTGCTACTGTAGGCAGAACAAGACTCAAGTTAGTCTTTACTGCATGTTGATGTATTGTTTTTGTAATTGCAAATGAATCCTAGAAGCAGAATTCAGAAGTCTACAGGACCTGAGTTACTTGAAGGCCAGCATATATCAAAATGCAAATGATTGCCTTCTCCTTTAAAAAAAAGAAAAAATACCCTCTGCTATGTCTTGGAATTTTCCCGATTAAAACTCTTAAAAGCCCAAGGAGAACACAGAAGAAGGAGGCAGCCATTGTCTGTAACTGCCAATCAGACTTCATTTTCAGTCACCAGTCTTCCCTCCTTTCAGTTTCTAGAAATCATAGGAGGGTTATGGCTTCCAGGTTACAAACGAGGAAGCACAGCAAATGATGGGTTGTCAGGACACACCTGAAGATAAGAGCAAACCCCCAGATCAAAACTCCTGGACCTGCTCATTTTGAGCCTGAGAAACTTCTCCAACTTATTAAAGTCATTCAGGCAGAGTTTGCTGAAGTTTTAGAAAGTCAGCCTCTCATCACAGCGGAGAGATGGTGCATCTTCCGAGCATGTGATGCTCTGTTTTTGGCTGAGAAAGCTGTCCCCTATATCACACAGCTCCGCAGCAGGACCTCTTTCTACTAAACACGCTCGCTTCCCACATGAGCCGCCATATGTCTCACCCTTCAGAGGAAGTTGGGTGTGAATCCATTTTTATTTTAGCAAGGACTCTGATTTTGCTCATCATTAATCTTCCCCCTTTGTCTCATTCCTCATCTCTTGCCAAATGACTTTTCAAATACTCACTGAACTTATTTTAAAGGACGAAACTTTCCCGTGTTCCCTCTGTGAAGACATGCTTTAAGAAACGAAGGAAATGGCTGGAGAACCTTTGTGTTTAATGAAGGATTTGTGGATAGGCATTTTAGTAAATGGCTTTCTCTACAGCGAACCCATTAAAGAAATTTAGTGACATTTACTCTATCAGTCTCCAAGTAGACACTGGTATGGTGATTCTCAAATCTCGGTAACTTTATAGAATCCTCCAGAATTTGTGCAAAATGCAAAACCCAAGACTCCGTCCATATCTGGCCCAGTTATTCCCAGAGCCCAGGAATCTCTATTTTTTTGAAAGCTCTCCAGGTAGTTCTGATGCAGGTGGTCCCTAGACCATACTTTGTAAAACAGTCTGGGTGTTTATCCACCTCTCAGAGATCATTTGCAGCCCTGGCTGGCGTAGGGTCTGACCACAGGATATTGGGATGCTAAGAGGTCAGGGCAGAAGGGCTGAGGCACCGGGGCCTGAATGTCAAAGGTCACCTGCCCACTTCTTTTCTGAGTCTAACTGGTAACTTAGATCTTCTTGTTTTCATGAGTTCCAAACTCACCCATTAGCAAAATAAAGAGCAGCCTGTTCAAATTCTCTCTGTGAATCCTTCCCTGGGTTCCTTAGGAGCAAAGGGCTTGTGTTCTCCCAGGAATTGGCTTTGCTCTTTGTATAGCAGTGTTTTCTTCTTCCACTCAACCCGTCAGTACCCAGCTATACAAAGCAGTTTTCCTGTTCTGAATCACTTTTTTCATCTGTACCATAACTAATCTGGACTTTGAAAATCAAAATGGAAAGCGCACCATGTGACTCGAATATGATTTTTTTCCCCCAATAACTGAAGCTCTTAATATTTCATTTTGCTTAATGACCTAAGATAGGGATCCACAAGGGTTACTATTTCTGTCCTACTCAATTCACACACAGTAGAATTCACATAACCTGGCTTTAATTTTTTTCATATAAATAATTAATTCTACATTTAAAAACACATTAAGATGTTTTATTTCTTAATCAGTTAATTTGACTGGGAAACAAAGATGCCTTTTATTCACATTTTCTTTGAGTCGTGTTACTGTAGTAAAAGTTCCCCACAAGATTTGGCCTTCGCTCACAAGTTTTGTGCCTGCCAATTAGTTTCCAGAGTCGCTATTTTACAAAAATGCTTCTCACTTTTAAAAAATGTAATTGAATGTCTGTTCATCACAGAGTTTCTTGTGTTCAAGCTCAGGGTGTTAAACATTTTTCGGGTTGACTTGGGTCAGCTTTGAAAAATTTCAGACAGTGAAACTTGAGAAGGGACCCTTTGCTATAGTGTGTCCCTCACATTCTGTGAAGTATTAAGTGGATATTTAAATGGACTTGTTATACCTCAAGACTGCCTTAAAGTGAGCCATATAGTTTACAGGACTGTTAATTAAATGAGAGGATTGCTTGGGATGCACATGTATTTCCATAATCATTCACATTGGCCCAGAGTTGCCCTTTAATTTTCAGACTAATTAAAGTAACACATCGAGCTGCAAAGGGTGGATGGCTGTGTTTCTGCATAGATGCTAACGCTGATGAAAGTGGAATGGAGAATTTTCCCTTTTTGAAGGAAGGAAAAGGGGTGGGAGAAGAAAGAATTTGCCTGAGTGGCCCTGACTCCATTCCATTCATGGCTTCCTATTTGTTCCACTCCTGGATCAAGTTTTTAATTTAACAAGACTGCATTTTGGGGGAGTTTTTGACCCCATCTGTTTGGGGCCAGAGTGTGCCCCACCTGGTGGTGCAATTGATTTTTGAATTAACGGGGCTTTATTTCAGCACAATAGGGCTATTGTTTAGTTGCTTTTAAGCACTGGGATTCTTGGAATCTGATGGGCCAAAAAATAAATCAGACTGCAACACACAGCTCTCTGGGCTACTAATTGCATTTGACCCATTATCCTCCACAGCCCTGGTTCAAACTTTGACACGGCTGACTTGGAGTTTGAAATGTAAATGGAAGGACTGCTTTTGCAGGTCATCATACTGCCGAGAGTCCATTCCTGGAACACTCTCTGAGGCCTGGAAAGGAAAAGAAACAGATACGAGCAATTATCCCCCAACTGTGCAGCTGCTGGCATTTGAGGCTGGCAGCTGGAGCCCTGGGTCCCTTCTCTCACCAGCACCACCCAGTGGCAGCAGGAACCGAGGCATGAGGTTGACACAGAGAGCAATGGCTGAAGTGTCAGGCACCCTTGAGTTTGCTGCATCCAAGGTAATGGGGCAGAGGGAGATGGCCCCACCAACCCTCCCACACTCACACAGAAAAAGCATACTGTATTAGCAGCTCTCTTTCCAGGCCCCTCCAGCTTTACCCTCAGTATGGTGGCCATGACTTGCTACACGTAAAGTGTCTCTGAACAAGAGTACAGGGTTTCTGAAGTTCGTCTCTTTCTTTATGAAGACAACATCCATTTGTGGGAGGCTTACCCAAAAACAGTTTCATCAGCTCCCCAGCCTGAGACTTGACTTTCCTCTCACCTGAAGCTCTGTTCCCCCAAACTAGTGCTCTCTCCCTGAGGAGCACAGGCCTCCATCAAAAGAACAGTGACTTTAAGTACAGAGCAAGGGACAGTGCTTTTGAGGGCTGGCATTGGCTGCTGAGTGGGGAGAATAATGGAGAGAGACTTGGGGTAAGTCTGATTTCCAAGTCAAGACGGCTCTGAGGCCTCAGAGGCCATTGCAAGTAGAATGAAGAATTGACTCCAAATCCAAATGCCAGCTCATTGGGGGTTGGGGCTGAGAGGGGAGACACTGTTCCTGAGAAGACAAGGGATGGAGGACCCCTAGAGAGTACTTCAGACATCATGGAGCTCTCTGAGCCTGCAGAGAGTCTGTAGTGGCACTGAAAAGAGGCTGTGCTCAGGGCGACAGTCAATTTACATCCTAGCACTACTACTTGCTAGATGTTTGACCTTGGCCAAATCACATAATCTTTGGCCTCAGTCTACAAAATGTTCCAGTGAGGGCAGTTGTAACACTGACCAACAGATTGCAGCAAAAGGAGCTGGAGTGATCAGAGGGGGGGAAGGAAGGGAATGAATGGGGGAGAAGTGTGGTGGGAAATAAGGGGTACAATACAACCATGCAAACATGACCAATGTTGTATGATAGTTGCAAAATAAAAATGTAAAATGTTACAAAAGACTAATAAGCACACATGATTATTGTTGTAAGAATTCAGTGCTGAAGCCTGGTGGATGGCAGGGGGTAAAAAATTCCAAGTAATGTGATCATTACAACCAGAGCTGCATTTCATCTTGCTCACAGGAAGAGTCAAGGGTCTCTCAAAGAACAGCACAAGTTCAACCAGCAGCATCAGTCAGCACAGGCTTCTGGCAGGCTGGGCTCCCAGCTGGACAGAAGTCACCCATAGTAATGGACAAGAGCACTGGGTCCTATATCTCTCAGACCCTCTGACTTTGCAGTTCAGTCTTACTGCTCTTCCCCTCTGAGTCCCTGCCCTCTCTGTGCCAGGGCACCAACACCTCCAAGTCAGGAGAAGGTTCCCAGCCCTATACTGACATCTCCCCAAAGACAGGGAGTCCCACCAAATCTTGCTCTTGCTGGATTGGGTCCCAGTTTATTTTCTCATTGGGAACTCAAAAGATGATGCTCTTGTGAGGTTTCATTATAGCTCCTGTGTGTATCATAAGGCATGTCAGCAAGTCCCTGACCTTGGCAGTACTGCAAGGGTCATCCCACCCATGTTCTGAACTCAGCGATGAAGAGAGGTGCTGTGCTTGGGGCAGGTCTACCCTGCACCTGGATTCCTCTATTTGCTAGTAAATAGAAGCACGTGGAGTTATTAATTAGCATTTACGAGTTCATTAGCATTCATAAGTAATGTCAACACAAGGTGATGAACTAAGCAGGATTGTTTGGGAAGGGGAGATGAGGGGGGAAAACCGCTCCCTCCACTTGGATTCATATAAATGTTACTTCCCTAGAATCGACCCCCACCTAGGAGTCAGCAGAAGTAAACACAAATACACAGGGCAAGACAGTAAATCCCCAGTATATGAGGGTGGCCTCTTCAGAGTTTCTGTTAACCCATGACTAATCTGCTTCATATTGAATGGATTTGAGACTCAATGTAAAGAAAACATACAGTAGCACCATTGCCATCAGGATGACCATATGTGATTCTTTTCCATGAAATCTTCAAGTAGAAAGGAATCTCAGCAACATGGCATCATCCTACCATACTTTGCATAAGGTCACCCAGGTCCCAAAGTTGGTAATGGAACTGGCTCTTGAGGCTCCACATCTCTCCCCTTTTCTTATAGCTCAAAAATGGATGGATGCATCTATCAGATTTGGGACTTTAAAGTCCTGCTGAGTTCAATGTCACTGCATTGTTAAAACTGTCCTTTCTCCCACTAAACAGACAAGCCTCTTTCATTTTCTGTAATGACTTCCCTTGAAGCCCAGCTTAACAAGAATCCACAGTAGTTCTTGTCTGTACTTTAGTGTCTTTTGGGAAGGACAACTGAGTGAATCATTGTGGGAAACGCCCAACTTCTAATGGAAACAGGATGAAAAATATACTGGGCTTAAAGAACCCAGTTTATTATGGACTGAAAGGAACTTGGGTGGTGGTAATAGCAGGAGGGTGAGGGGTGGAGGGGGTGAGGTGGCGAAAGGAAGAGCACAGTTGGAAGAAGGAGGGGAAGAGACAGGGTTAGAAACCTAGAGATTCCAAAAGTATTTTTTTCTTAACACAGTTCTTCCAGTCATTTAGAAATTTATCCATTTTTATGTAGATCTACACCATTCACATTAAATTAAATAGTGATTTTTAATAGGTTAAAAAAATTACCTTTGAAGCTTTCCCCACATTCAATATCAGGAGGTTTGCTCACAAAACACTACTCACAGAAGGATAAATCAGCAATTTTGATTACAACACACACTTTTCCCTGTTGTCTCGTACAACTTTAGGTACATTAACATCTTATCTAATTTCTGAAGAGTATTCTGTATCTCTCAGTTATGATGCTTGCTTTCCAATTTCATTTGCAGTAGCAGACCATCCTGGCCGTTCACCTCTGTGTCTCTGTGTATAATATGTAAGTTGGTACCTTGGGTTACAATGGAACATTTGGCACTAGATCTTTAGGGGCTAGATGGGAAATGAGAGAAGACCAAGTGCTGACCCAGGATACAAACTGTTCAATTCTTAAAACTATTTATGTACCCCTAATTTGGAACATCTGGCCAGCATACAATATCCAGGTGACATAATTTTTCAATAATATCACATACACTCATATGCTCTCCATACTTGTAGACAGACTAGAATTTGTAAATCTCACTGTCAATTATTTCAATCCATTTCGTGGTCTATTTTGTTATTAGTAACCAAGAAGTCAACATCCAAGAAGCCAAAGTAAGTTCATCTACATAGGATAATGAATTCCCCCTAGAATTTACTATTGACTTAGTTTGGTCAGCGACTTGTTGCCAAAATAGTTCATGTGACTCCTTGTTTCCTAAACAAGATGGTTTTTCTTGACTTCTTTTTTTTTCTTTGTCTAACAAGTCATTAAAGAATAGAATGTTTTCTGATAACTAGAGTACATCTTCTTTATGCTTCCTGGAGATGTTGGTGTCTATAATTGATGATTAAGATGATTAAGACTGGGTGGTTGTCTCATGCCAGTTCTGTCTTCAGAACAAGCATCAGTGTGTTTTACTGACTTGGCAAAATAGCCTACAGCAGTGAGGTCTTTCCAAAATGCATGAGCTTCTCCTGCATGGTGACTCTAAGAACCAACTCTTTTCTGGAACTCCAGGCCCATCATCAATCACCAACTTCCCTTCCCTGCTGTGTCTCTGGGCATGGTTGTTTAATATTTTTTAATGAGACAGTTTTCAGCAATATAGAAAAATGTAAAGATATCAACAACTCCAATGCTAAAGACCCTAACAACAGGGAGTATGATCAAGGTTGTCTTTTTAGCCGCCAGGTTTGCTTAGTATCTGCCAGAGATGTGCTGGTGGTGTAAATTACATTGATAGAGTGTCATATACAGTGACCAAAAGACACTTGAGCAGTTGTATTTCAGAGAAATCAGAGAGATAGCTGCCAGCAAGAAACCATGGTTAAAAGACTGAAGGACACATTAGATCTCCATCCCTTTAACTGAAACTGTATCGATGATTCCACATCATCCACAGCATGAAGCTGATGTTCCTCAGCACGGAACATAAGAACCTTCATTATCTGACCATGATTTTATCCTCTGTGCTCCAGTAACATTCAGCCATGCTATTTTCCATTCATTGCCTTTGCTCTGCCTGAAATAGTCTTCCATTCTACCCAGATCTTCTTATTCTTATTCTTCAAGACTGAGCTTAGACCTCAGTTCCTCTTGGAAATTTTGAATTGTCATAATTCCTCTCTGATCACTAGATTGGACAAGGCATCTTGCTTCTACATATCCACCACTGTATTTATCATTCTGTTTATCATAATTTAGTTAATTTTTTCCTTCCTGGACTCTGAGTTTCTTAAGAGCAAGAGCTTTATCTTGTATCTTTTATTCCCTGTTATAAGAACTAAACCTAGGACATAATACAAAGTGTAATAAACACTCAGTTTTTTAATAACATGCTACAAACTATGAAAAGTGTGGGAAGATGGAAAAGGCCATTCAATAGCTGAATTTAGTGCATTAAAAATAGTGTTTAGTTGAAACTGAACAATCAGTAAGTCTGAAAGAAGCTGAGACCCTATGTGTAGCAGTATTCACCCCTCCACTTGCCCCAAACCTGTAGCCCCAACCCCTACTACTGTTGTTGAAGCAAACCATATCTGCAATAGTTTTTATGACTTGAACCAGTGTCTTAATCTCTCTCCTCTAATGACCATTTTAGAATTTTCATCACCCTCAGCTATCATTTCTTCTGGTCTGGGTGATTTTCTTGGTGGAATAGCCCGGACCTTCAGCCTTGAGGCATCTGAGCCCCTGAGCCTCTCTTCAGGCCATTGTTATGCATGGTTATGCAGTTTACCATCAAAACTGAGAAAGAAAATACCTAAAAACACCCAAAAGGTTCATTTAGGTAGTAGTTATAGGTCTCCTTGTCTCCATTATGTAAATGTAGCCAGCCCTCTTCTTGGCCAGTATTGGTCAAATACTAATATTGTGGTCCCTTGACACATGGAGATTGAAATGCCAGGTTTAGCCAGAACTTAGAGTTCAACAGGAATCTTGCTGTGACTCCTGATGGAAGCCAGGAATTCAAAGCCTGCAGACTCCAGAGTTGGAGAGAAGGGAAGTACAAATTTCTCAAGGAAGGTACTGGGAGTATGAATAAGAAGAAATGCACCTATTTCCATACCCAGGGCCCATATGTTCTTATGAGGCACAAATAATGGCCATTGATTTAGAATGTATGATGCATCCTAGAAGATAGTGCCTGATGCTCATAGATACCATTCCCAGGATGGTGCTTGGACTCTGCTTTAAATGGGCCATTTTACCCAACAGACCAGCATCACCCAGGTGGTGCTGTATGAAAGAAGATGAGTGAATTCCATGTCCAAGTGCACTTCTCATCTCAGAAGTAAGTCTTTTGATGTCACACGGTGAGATGTGGGACTTGTCAATGAATCAGACACTCAAAGCCTTCAGACACAGATGTAATATAATATGAGGCAAGAAAAGCAAGCCCTGGAATATTCTTCTTTCAAATTAAAATCAGTTGCTACCCCTTCCAGCAATGTAGCCAATTTGCCATCAAAATGACTGTCTTTTTATCTAGAAGGATAATGTCATCCTAGGCTTTGCTCTCTGTTGTTGACAGATTGGACACTTGACCACAGCAATGGCAATATTTGTTTGGTGAGTAAGAGTCATGCTGTGGACCCATGGATCTCCCTTAATGCTGCCACCATAACCATTCCATCTATCAGTACTGAGGTGATCAATGTCAGTGGCTGGCTGATATCAACTGGTCTAGTCATTCCCTATTCTTATTCCTTCAACACATCTTCTCTGTAGGTGTTCTCTGGTGGATATTAATCTGCAGTACAAATGTTCTCACATTTCATGCTTATTCCCATAGAAATGCCTCTTCCATAGATAGCTCTCCTTGCCCTCCAGTCTTCCTTCTTCTTCTGCTCCTTTGGCCAAGCTATTCGCCTTTCACCATGAGTTTACATATATTCTTTTTTCCCACTTAATGGATGAGTAGACATACCATTTGAAGCTATGCAAAATTGGGAAGATTTTCATAAATTTGTGACTTCAAGATCACCCCTTTGTAGACTGATAGTATATTGTAGTCCATGATTAGCTTGTAGCCACATGCCAGGCTAATACAATCATAAAGAAAGCTTGGCCTTTCACATTTTCCATCAATTGGTCACAAGAGAGCTCTTGTGGCCACAGGTGTGCCTTGGAAGAGGAGCTGATACAAATGTGGTAGGTGTTGATCTGGCACCAGATAGATGATGTTGCTCTTTTGTGCCCATGGTCCTTTTCAACTCCAAGGTATCCCTTCCATCTTAGATTGGATTACTTCTGGGCTTACCCACCCAACATTATGACTTTTGGGGTCTGACAGAAAATGTTTTATGATAGGCAGTTATAAACATTTGATGACTAATATCGGAGTCCCAAAGCATACACGGAATTATTTCTCAAAACATGTATAGTCTATTTTCTCACCTTCTCACTAAATATAGCTAATTGGTGGGATTTCTAACTTTAGGTGATGTTTCCACTCCCTTATGCCCATTTCTCTGGACTTTTTCTTCCTGTTTCCAACAACCTGTCATGGTAACTCATTTCTACTTCATTTTAGGTGAACTATTATTTTCTCTAAGATTCTGAAAGCCATCCCAACAGAATGTTAGCAGCATCCTAGGATCCTTGCCAAAAGTCCTATATCCCAGGAGAGTTTTTCCATATCAATAAATTTTCCCTTATATAATTTTATATGCCACTCAGATTGATCTAATGTTCTCAGGACATAGTCCCTTAAATCATGCCCTGGATCTTTCCAGAAGTTGTTGACTAGAACCTGAAGTGCCTTTGACATTATAGAACCTTTTCTCTCTCTTAGCAAGACCAACACTTCCCCATCTGGGCAACATTGTTATTTAACCCTGTTTATTGGTCTGGCTGCCAAGAGAGGGGATATGGGGGAAGAACTTGAAAAAGCAAGAGAGGACCAGGGTCAGCCTTTAACAGAGAGATGTAGACTGCTTCTATAGACCTGAGTGTAGAGAGGTATCTGAAGATGTTCAAGATATCATTATCTCTTGTCTCAAAGTCCTGTTCTTTGACAATCAAAACCCTGGCTGACACAGCACACCAACAAAATTGAACACTCAACCTTCCCTGGAAATCTACTAACTTTATGATTAAGTTCCAGTCAGGGTCTTCAACTTTTCTTGTCCTCAACAACAGGACATGATACATATTTTGTATCTAATCAGTGAGGACTTCTAGTTTTCACATGGAGTTTTTAATTGCTAATTAATTACTCCTGTTTTTCCAGAACATCATTTGCCCTCAGCATTAGCCATCCAGTGTCATTGTTCTTATAATTATTTTTTCTTACACTTAAGAATCACCACTTGTAGAAAGGAAAACAAAGGAAAAAAACAGTATTGGACCAAGGGCAAAGTTGGGTTTGATGTAGTTATAAGAAAGACATCAGCTAATTTATGGAGAGCTCTGGAGATGGCTTACACTTGGGATTTTTCCCATGTTGAGTCAAGGTGAACAGTTCTTTCACAACATGAGGTTCAGATCTCAAGGAGGTGTCATTCAATGAAGCAGAAAGTGTTCATTCATGACTCAAATCAAATGCATATAGCCACAATATGAATTTATTGGAGGGAATCCACATTACAGCCTTGTATCGGCAATGGAAGGGGGAGGGATCCAAACTATTAATACCAGGTTCAGGACACAAGCACAAAAATACTGGATTTGGGGGGGTCTAGAACTCCCCTTGCAATATCAGCTCCTAGAAGAAGGAATTGCTCCATCAGCAGATGCCAAGTCCAGAGAACTCTTTGGAGACTTGATGAGCATACAGGCCTAAGCATCTCAGACTGGTTTGATTCTGCTTCTATATAACCTTTCAGAGGTGTATTAAGACATCTATTAATTTTCATTTGGCCTTGACTGCTCCAGCACAGCTAGGTTTTATCTTTTATTGTCTCTCCTGTGTCTGTTTACCAACGTCTTCATGAACAAGTGGTTGCTTCTCAATTGATAAAACTTCAGTCACTCCATCTCAATTGCCCCACCTCTTGACCACTCAGGATCATTATGATATCAGTACAATGAACACATTTATACCCCTGAAAAGCAGACTTTAGATGTGGGCTGCCCCAGAGAAGGGGTGTGACATTGAGTGAAGAGAGCTACTTACGCAGAAGCAATTAGTAGAGAGGGCTAGCCGCTGAGGGCTATCAGTCAGAAGCACTCACAGAAGTTGGAGGAAAGTCCTTCAATGCTGCAGGGGCAGGGGAGGTATCTGGATGATACAATCTCATGACTACATGGAATCCAACACTACCTCTTATTAACTGCTTAACCTTGAAAAAGTCAGTTTTGTTCTCTGAACCTTTGTTTCCTGATCTGTAAAGTGAAAACAATAATAATGCCTATCTCAGGCATTATTCAGAGCTTCCCTGAAGATTAAATGAAGTAATAAATATGATATATCTTTAAACAGAGTGACAGGGAGTGGAGGTTGGGCAGAGCCTGGCATATAACAGACACTGTAGATTCTTGCAGATAAGTTCAGCGAACATGAGAGAAGCTAAGACTAAACATTAGGGTATATCAGAAGGAGTTGCTAAACTACAGACAGTAGAAGTTTAGAGGAGGTAAAGATTAAAGAAAGAACAGTTTCAAAGAGATGGTGGATAGAAACAAAGGGTATAGAAGTTTGCAAGGAAGACAGCAGCTTCCAGGTGGGAAGAGACTGACAAAAGAAAAGGCCCAATAAACAAACATGGCACTTAGAGGATGAGGAGGAAGTCCTTTTTGGCTGCCAAAATTTCCTGCCCTGGGACAGGTGGGTCAGGGGCATTCAGTATCCACATCAAAACAGCTGCTCAGAGATCTCAAGAAACCACAGGGCAGTTGGGATCAGAAGGGGGTAAAGGGCATCCCTGAGAAGCAAAATGCTTTGTCAGGAGAGGGAAAAAGAGGACAACAAAGATGGTTAAGAGTAAAGGACAAGGGTAGACACACACAGGAAGGAGACATGTGGAAGAGAGAGAAGGCAGAAAACAAACTGGGACTAAAAGCCAATGCAGAGGATTTTAAAAAAGCCAGCAAGGAAGAAGAAATGTAGAGCTTTAAGAAATGATAGTCTTTTAATATCAGAAGCTCTAATCCAAGAGTTGTAATATTATAGAAAATAATAATAAATTATTTTGTTTTTGTTTCAGGCAAGGTCAGCTGTTTATTTCTTTGGGAAACAATACAGATACACTTCTTAAGAAGCCCAGTATTTTGTAACATTATAAATAGTCCTGAATTCATGTCCCTTCCTAAAATGCTTACTTTTCCAACAGGTGTAATATGACACCATCTGCCCAACAAAAACTCTAAATGTCATGAACTTCATAAGAACATGTAATTGGCTATTTAGGACCCTAGTTTATGATGATGATATTTAATAATTTGTACTTATATAGCATGTGGGGGAATAAAATGAGTTATAAATGTTAACTCTCTAATTCACACAGTAACTCCTTGGAAGATGGGAAACATGACAATGGTCAAGTCTCCAAAGAGTTCTCTGGACTTGGCATCTGCTGGTGGAGCAAATCCTTCTTCTAGGAGCTGATATTGCAAGGGGAGTTCTAGACCCCCCCCAAATCCAGTATTTTTGTGCTTGTGTCCTGAACCTGGTATTAATAGTTTGGATCCCTCCCCCTTCCATTGCTGATTTTTACAGATCCATTCATTCAACAAACATTTATGAAGTTACTGCATGCTAAGCATTTCAGGGGTGCAGAATTTGGAGTTTGATTCAGGCTGTTGAGAGCCTGCCCTATCTCCCAGCAGCAGGAGTCTCCCAAAAGGAGGAAGCACCCCTTCTCTCTAAATTCCTATGGCCCATCACTGTCCTTAGAAAAGGAGAGTTCTTCCAGAAGTATGTGTAGATTATTTAAAAGTTGCCACTCAGAGTTAGCTATCAACTTATACGACTGTTACTAAAACCTTAAACCCAGAAACTCTTGACTTCTAAGCCCTGGATGGTCACTGGCTCTTACTTCCTGTAGAAACCTTTCAGCCCATGCTCTTCTGTCTATGTTTGATGGTAAAACATCCATGCATCCTCTGAACTTTGTGAATCATGCAATTTCCGTAGCTCCTTGCATTTACTGGGGACAAGGTCAAGACTAAGCCTGGGCCCCACACTGAGATCTGCTTTTTTCTTTAAAAGTTTGGCTTCCATAAAGATTTTTATATTGGGTGGGAAAAAAAAAAAGAATTCTGGATCTAGAAATCTCTCCAAGTCAATATCCTCTTGTTCATCTGGGTTGGGTGTGGGAAAGTTCCATTTGGCAGTTCTGCTTAATAATGACAGCCCAGCTGCTATCAAATGGCCAGAAGAAAAGAGAAATAAGGTGGGCACTGGGCTTCTCTATGACTCAGGTTGGGGGTGGGGAGTGGGGGAGGAAAATGGGGGTGTGTCTCACTATACAGGTGAGAACATGCTCCAGCCAGGTTCTTCATGGAGTCTGATAATTTAACCTTCTCTCACAGGACCCAAAACAAGTCTATTGTGTACCATACCAAAAATCCTGGTGAACTGGAGAAAGAGACAAAGTAGGAAGTTTGTGTCAGAATCTGTACCTTTCCTCCCTCCCGCAAGCTAATACGGATGCCACTAAGAAGGTAGTCTGCTAATATCTTTTATGAGGATCCTTTGCTAAGACAATGGTGGGCCCCGCCCTAACCATAAATGCAGAATCCAATTGTGAGGACCAGTGTGGCACCAAGCCCAAACTTATGCTTGGGACTTCACAGCCAACGGACTATTGTTTTCACAAATGTCAAAAATCAGCTCCCAGACACTCAGTAGGCCAGAAACATCCTAAATAAGTAGCTGTCCACCTCAACTATACAGGTTCCAATTTTTCTTTATCTTTGCTGCCTACCTTTGCTCATTGAATGATGGCAGGAACCAACCGTGAAGACCTTCAAATGACTACATGTAAACCGTGCATCTAAGAGAGCACAAGTCCAAGAGGAGATGTTGATTTTCCTTGTTCTTTGAAAAATACTCCCTGTGTCACTTAGCTGAAATTTACAGGGAAAGAAAAGACTCAGAGTTTCTTTCCTCTGCTTTACGGGGGAGGAGGGAGGCACAGCCTGTCGAAGGCTGAGCCCACAGTTGTACATGAAAGTTAATATTTCCAGGGCCCTGCGTGGGATACCTTTCCCAGAATTCATGCTCTCAATGGGAAACTGAAATAGCGCGTGAGAGTTTCCCTAAGTAGATTTAAATAATTAAATTCAAAAATTCTCAAACCACTTGCTGTTTCAAATTTATTTCTTTAATAACAACTCAGACTCGGCAACAGACTGGATTAAGATTTCATTTATTCGAAATTTAAGGTATATCCAGCTCTGGGTGTTGTTTTTAAGTATTTAAGGGGAAATTTGTGCGTGGTGAAAATGAAGAGTCTGCAGCATTATAAATTCATTTCCTCTATTAGAAGCAGGGCCGTGCCTGCATGCTGCAGCTGTTCGGGGAGGCAGTCCCGATAGGCTGTAGGGCGGGACGGAGGAGCAGCCGACCCTTTGTTACCCCAAGAGGGGAGATTTGGCTGGCTCCACACCCTTAGCAAGAACTATTTCCTCAGTGGCGCCAGGCAGTTGGGCAGGATCATCTGGGGTGGTTTTCATGTGGCAAAGCAAAGCATCCTCTGGGATTCCAGGGCAACTTCTGAGGATCCATTTTCATCCCTGACCTCAAACCAGACCTTGTACCAGGCCCCAAAGATGGGAGGTCACCTGGGTCTGAGGCGAGTGTGCTGACCTCTGAAATCACCATCCCTGATCTATTCAGCAACGCAGAGAGAGCCTCAGAAAACAGGTGTTACATCCCAGGTAACAGCCCCACGGTACTTACTATTCATGCTAACAATTTTACAAACAAGTGAGTTTCTTATACATTCATCGCCACCCCCAGGCATTCATATTCTTTTTAAGTACAGAAACCTTAATTAGATTTTGACCACAGACCCGGATTTGACTTACCCTGACAGGGTTTCCATTAGTGTAATCTGTGGGGGAATTCACTGTTTTAACATCTGTGTGCCTGAGGCCTATCTCACATTTACTGCAAAACTCTGAAAAGCCTCCCTTGTATGGCTGTATGTTTCCTCATGCTCCCAATTTCACAGAAGTCATTTCAGCACCAAACGGTAATTAGCAAAGGGATGGGCCTCAGCTGACATGAATGCAATTTATTGTTTTCCACGAGGCCCTGAACCAAGCAAACAAAGAACACAGTCTAGCTGTCTGGCATTTTATTAACTTGTATTGTGCAGTGCACCTTACTGAAGGGAGATCTTCAAGAGAAACTCAGCAGTTTGTGTGTGGCAACACACAGACTTTGGAAGAATATTAATTTCAGTTCAATTAGGCAAGTTTTGTGATACCTCAGCCTATAATATAGGACAGCCACTTTTATAATTATCTTCCATATTAACTTTATCATCACCAGACTTTTGCATAAATGCAACCTTTCATCTTTAAAATGCCAACACTTCTTCAATTTTGGCAACCGTACAGCACTGCTAATTATTTGCTCATTATGTGTGGTTAACTGATGAATCATTAATAAATGAATGAATGGCTAATATATTTTTATGGTAATTGGAGATATAACTGATTGCAGACTTCCTTAGCTTCTCAAAACGGCACTGAATGAGCAGTGGCTGCCTAATTGTTTACAGATGATATTTATGCCCCCACCCAGCGTTGCCCACAGTTGTGGTTTATCACTGGCATATTCTCATCAGTCCAATGTGGCGGCGTGCCGAGGACCAGTCTGGGCAGAGGGGAGTGGGCAGAACAAGAAAGGACCATGCTTCCTTTCTTGTGTTTCTGTCACCTCATTTGTTTCAGCTCAGCTGACACATAACCATGTATGGGCCTCATAGCTATTTGCTAGCAATTCAGAGACTCCTCGTAGACTCTATTTGGCTAGGCGTTGGCAAGGCCACGGCTATAACACTGTTGTGGTTACCCCTAGTCAAAAACATATAAAAGAGTCAGATGTTGACACACAAACACGCGATCCAACTGCCACTTGTCTTGCTTGGCACACCCCTGGGAACAGTGGCCAGCGGCGGCCCTGCCTGGTGTCTCTGTGGTTGAGGAGCTAAAGGAGACCCTTTGCAAGGTTTGGTTGGAAGCCTGGAGTTCAGTTTGCACCCTGACAGAAGTCCAGAAAGTAAAATCAACCAGAGATCCTTAGCTCCGTTCACTGACTCACCGTTCCACAGCTAGTTAATGGGTGTGGGGATAACTGCTGCATTACCAAAATACATCTATCATGTTGCAGATCAGTCACCATCTATAGGTTAAAAACACAGAATCTGTATTTGTTGACAATTCTCATGAAAATGAAAGATAGAACATTGGCCAAATAAGGCTTCTTTAGCTTCATACAAACAGACGGAAGATCAAGTTAAAAATGCAAAGGAGATTACCAATTCTTAATTATAATTATTTAACCAGGTGGGTAGTTTCTCCTAATGAACATTTCCATGAAAACAGAATAACTAATGACAGTCTTAAAGAAGGCTTTGTCTTTCCATGTACTAATGAACACATTTATAAATATGCAGCAAGGCCCCCGTGTACATTGCTAATGATAAGTAATTAAGCACCAGGCGTGGGAAGCCAGTGAAAAGGGTCATGTTAATGCAAGAGAGGAAATTAAAAATGCAATAAAATAAGTTGCCTAGAAAAGATTAAATAAACTTCTGGCTTCTCCTTCCAGAAGCTAAAGAATGGTTTCCTTACTCTCACAGTAAAGTCATGTCAAGTCATTCAACAGCTGGTTATAAAGTCAGACAGTACAAGTGATCAACTTGCTCCCTGCCCCATGCCCATTTTAAGGATAAATTGGGTTGTAGGCAGAGAATGTGGCTCAAAGTAAAGGGTACATTTTGTCACTGGGAGGGGAGGAGAAAAGAAGCAGTCAGCTGGCACCCGGCTTTAGAAAATTAAACTGGACTTTGGTTGTTACTGCTACCCTATAGTTTATTTACTAAACCATGTGGCTCAACCTGGTTTTGTCATAGATTCTCATTGGATAATAGTGGGGGGGCATGTCTCTATTGGAGTAAGTGGATGGATGGATGGATGGATGGATGGATGGATGGATGGATGGATGGATGGATGGATGGATGGATGGAAGGATGGATGGATGGGTCAGATCATCCTCAAACAGATCATCCTCAAACCAAGTAGGAGTTTGTCAACAAGTCTTTTAACATCTCTCCAATTCCAGAATTGCTTCCCAAACACTTGGGTCCTGTGGAAGGTCACTGGGCCTTTGTGGCTTTCATTCGGGCCTTAAAAGAGGCACCATTTTTGTTTCAACAGACCATTAACAAAAGGAATGAAAAGGTGAGGCTTTAACCCAAAATAAAATAAAAATTTTTTAAAACATATTTGCAAAATATCATACAATTGTCTGTGAGACTCCTGCTTGGGGATTGGATATGAATCCAGCATTTCCTTTAAGATTAATGACACATAGAATCCTAAGTGGCTGGCCTTCTTGGCAAAAGAAAAGGGGTTTGCATTTGAATCTCCTAAGCTTTTAAATAAGGGCAATTTTGATTCTTTTTTCAAAGTGTCTTAGTGAAGCTCTAAAACCACTAAAGATTCCTTTTCTCAAACATTTCACATTCATTGATAGCTAGTCTCTCAAGACTTCCACATTCCCCAACTATTCTGTATGGTTAATCCTTCTGTGAGGGGACTCCAATTTTCTGCTGCTGCAGTCTAGGGTTAATGAGAAGGCAACCTTGAGCTGAAGGAAACAGCAGCCACAAACAAATATTAAACCTTGGTTGGATATGTTGAGTAGTTTTTCTTTATCTTTCTATTTTTTTCACCTGTTTTTTTTTTTCCTGAAATAAGTTCCAATAAACAAGTCACGAAGCAGAAATTCCAGAAATCCTGAATTTTTTGGATCTTTTCTCTTGTTTTAATGCTCTTCTGAATTCAAATAAATCATTTTCTTTTACATAAAATCTTCAACAAGGCCACATTCCTTTTGTTATCAGAGAGTTGTCATGAGCTTGGCTGCTAGACTCTCATAAAGGCAATTTAGTACCTGACGGTGGAGCTTTACCATGCGTGCATGCATGCGGGCCTCGATTTTTGCTTGATAACTAAGAGCTACGAAGGGAACCTCGGGAGGACTGCGGCCGGCTCCGGGGACACCTAAGGTGCCTCTTTCATCACTTCTCAGGCAGCCTTCGGTTTCCCAGGGTGTTCCTGTTCTCCCCTCCTATGAACAGCTCGGGCGGCGTCAGGGCCACTCCGCAGGCCTATCCTGACCCCCAGTGGCCGGCCCTGTCATCATCGTACCCACAGCGCTTTGCACTGCTGTACCGTCCCAGAGTTCCCCAGATCCCAGGGACCCAGGCACCATTCACTTTAATTGACAATTAAAACAAACTTGGGTTCTCACAAGAATCAACAACTGAGTGAAATTTCGCAACTGCAAGTTTCACAATTCAATTCCCTTGAAGCAAAACCAACAGTTTCCCTGAGGTTTCACTCCACACCTCTCCATTTGTTGTTTAACTTCCCCCTCAAGTTTCTCTTCCCACACACAATTTCATTTTTGAGTCAGTCATGGAAACAGTTTAATTATGTTCTGGGGGTCCCCGCCTCGTTGGCCTGCTGCTGAGTCAGTGTTTCCTCAGAGCCTAGATGGTGCATTCATGGACAGAGATACTCTCCCACTCCCAGCCCTGGAGCCAGGATATTTGTGTCCCACCTGGCCCTTCAAGATGTTCCGTATTCCTACCAAAATCGAACAATCTGAAATAAAGATTCTATGAATCTTTGAATCTATGAATTCTATGAATCCTGTCCGCGGAGCACTGTCTGACCCTGGCAATAGCAGTTAGCAGGTAAAACTAAAGGAGCCACTGTACTCATTTATAATACAAAGTTTTGATGCTTATGTGAAATTCAGTATTACTTGAGGTTCTCTGTTTTGTCAGATAAACCTCCTCAGTGAAGAAAGAAAACGTTCTGCTTTATGGTTTTTCAGATCAACTTCTGATCAGAAGTTGAATAGACAGTTGGCTAGGTAGCCCAAGAGGGCTGCATGCTAAAATTTTTCTAAGCAGTAAGTGGAGGAACTTGGTTTCTAGTCATCTCTACCAGCTGAGCCATCCTCCGGTGGCACTAGCCCATGGTTGGCGTTCTGTCCCTCCTCTCACCCTGTCTCTTCAGAGCCACAACCCCTGTTCTGAAGGCTCCCTTCCTGGCAGTCAGCCTTCCTGAATCTGCGTCCTTGCTCACAGATGTTGAAACCAAATCAAATTTAGGGGGTGATAGATTAACCTGCAACTGGTCTTCCAGACATAGAAGTGGCTACATTCTGAACCACAGCTTGTATCCCCTAAAATGTTAGGTCAAAAACACAAGTTTTGCATTAATGTTATCACCCTGGTTTTTTTGTTTTTGTTTTTGTTTTTGTTTTCTTAAGACTATGGCCTTGGGAATACTGTACACATATCTGTTACCGACAACTCTGAACACCACCTCTGCAAGCCTGTCAGTTAAACCAAAAGTTAAATGGAAAATATTTGGCGGGATTTAAAATTAGACCCACACACATTACTTACAGATGTTTCCATGAAAAACACTTGAAACTGAACCACCCCAAGTAATAAACTGCACAATGGTGTATTTTTTATACTCCAAGTTAATTTTTATTATATAAGTAGCCATATGAAGAAGGTATTGCATACTGCTTAAATTAAATACGGAGGAATGAAATCAGCAGTATCCCTTTACAGCATATGGCCCAGCAAATCAAATTACAAAGCTTTCCACATCTCATTAACTGCAATGAGTACAGTGAGTTTTCTAATAAGTCACATCTTTTTCATGTGAGTGGTGAGCAGTGACTTATTGTAAGAATTCACAGGATGACCCTTGTGCTGAAATTAAGAACTAATCTGAAATGGGCAGGGTCATCTGGTCAAGACTGATCATAACATTTCCTCATTATTGTTTTAGTTGGCATTGAAGCATATGTTTTCCTGGTACCCCAGCTGAAAAATGCCTTTGATAATTTCACTGACAGCAAATAACCCACACACTGCCATTTAATGAGTTTGGGCAGAATTAGCTGACAATAAAGCATATAGTATAAATGTTTTTATTAGAACTGATTTATTTTTTACCTGGGGGGGGGGGGGAATGAAGTCACGTGGAAATGCTCAGCTGACTTCTACCCCTTTCGCAGCCCTGGCGGTGAAGCAGGTGAAGGGCAGGAGATGCCTAGAGGCAGCCCCTGGCTGGCAAGATGATGCCTTTGGGCTGCAAATGGTGAATGCAAATACCAGCTGGAACCACACTCTGATGTCAGGTCCCTCCTTTGCACAACAAGGAAAAAAATACTTCCACAATTGCTCATCATGTGGCCTTTGGCAGAGAATTACCAATTTACAACCTCTTGTGTTTGGAGAGAAGCAAACTGTGCTCTTTTGAGGCAAGAATCAAGAACCTAAAATCATTCAAGACTTCTTGTTTATAAGGCCAGAGTGCGCCAAAAATCCATTTCCCTCTGTGCTCTAAGCCCTTTCAATGACAGTTTCGCACCATCTGCACTAATAAATATGGACTGGTGTGTGTCTAACCATACACTGAGAAGAGAAGAGTGAAAGGATTTTAAAAGGTTGCAAATTGCTCTCCTGCTGAGATAACAGCAGTTTGCATGTGAGCCTCAGTTGTTACACATTAAGAATGGGCATTTGGCTTCTTTTCACACAGCTGTGAGAGAGGGGTAAGTTTCTGAACTAGCAGAGAGAAAAGGGAGCAGTGTTTTGGGGGATGCTAGTGTCATCTTGCCCAGAATCTCCTTCTTCCCTGCCCCTACCAAGGACAAGCGATAAGCAGACCAGTTCCTGAGGTTGGGAGCAAAGTGATCATTGGAACTGCTGAGGTGAGCCCTGAGATAAGGGCCATAAGCTCCCCCAAAGGCTCTGCAAAGACCAGAGGGCTCATAAATGGAGGCAACACCAGGTTGATGTGACCCAGGTGTAAGATTAGTTTTGGTATCAAGGTGAGTCTCCTGGGAATATTGGATTAAGACCGGCCTTTAGGCACAGGTGGTTGTAAGGAAATCTGTCTTGAGGTGATGCCAAAAACAGTAATAAGAAGGCAGTGTGGGTGAGCAGGAAGTCGCATCGGAAAAGCACCCAGAGCTAACTTTGTCTCCTCCCCAGTACAACGAAGTGACTTCCTGGCTCAGTACAATGTAAATGGCAATTGTGGAAGCTTACAGAAATGATCTAGTTCACAGGAAAGGGCCAGCAGCAGAAGAGCAAGAAGTCACATACATGGAATGCCCTGTAAGTACACAGCACCAAATGCAAAGGCGTGTGAGAGATCCTCAGGTCAGACCACATCCCAGGGCCTTCTCCAGTGGAAGCCAGTCTTTCCCAAGATGGGAGTATGGGAACCTAAGTACCCTACCTCTCCTCTCAGGTGACCAAAGTAGTTGGGGAAAGGGCTCTGTGAGGCAAGGGTGCATCTGAAGCTTTAGGTGCAAAGGAGAAGATGGAGAGCAAGAACTAACCAAGAAGCAAAGATGTTACAGAGACATTTCCAGGAAGGGAGAGGTTCTATGTTCCCTACCCCATGGAACAGGAGTACAGCTGAGCTGCCAGGTGATGCTGCAAAACACAGAAGACAGATTGGCTCTGGGGAGACATGAGGAGAGGAAGAGGTGCCTGCTTCTTGACTTTGGACTTGCATCAGGGACTTGGGGAACTGTGAGGAAAGATGTGTGGAGACACTTGAAAGAGACATGTGGGTGAAAGACATGGAAAGGCTGACAAGGGCAATTGCTACCTCAATTTGTACACTGATTTTGCCCCTTCTCCTTTCATCCCAGACTAGGTTGGCACCTTTCACCTCCTTTCCTGCTAGAGTTGCCTTAGATATGTGGCAAGCTTTCAGGTCTCAGCAGCCCTGCTTGAGACCAACCCTCCTGACTAGGCATTTACCCAGGAGGGGATGGGTAACTTTGAGTGTTTGATTTGGAAACTATGGTTCTTTCTTCTTTTCCTTCTCTATGCACAATAGTTCTATTAAACTTCTTTAGTACTAAGATTCAACTTTGTGTTTGTCCTCACAAATCCCTTTAGAGCATGCAAGTTTGGGGGTTCTAAGGTATCCCTTGCTCTCACACTGACAAAAGGGTCAGTCATTGAGCCAAGCAGACAGTAGGACCAGGCTCCAAAGATAGAGGCCAGAGAGATCACCTCAGGAGGAGATACTTGAATAGTACATGTGGCTGAACCTACAAAAGAAGCTGTGAAGGATACCAAATCTTCAGGAACACCTGAGACAAAATGTTGGAATTGGGTAGATGACATACCAGAAATAAAATATAAGCCTTCTCACCCTGTCCCTGAGGAAAGAGAACTAGTAATCACCGCCTAAAGCAACTGACCAGGAAAAGTGAACAGGTCTCTCCATAGTGTCATTCTACTTCTCCAAGTAGAAATACATATTAAAATGAAACACATATTAAAATCTTTATCATTATATTTCCCCCTCTGTTGTAAATTGAATCTGCCACGCCTTCAGTTACACAGACCCAATATTTAACTGGAACCTAGACAAGGACAATCCCTGAGTATTGCTAAGTAACAATAACAAACTAATATTTGCACAACTTTAGAATTCACAAAGTGTTGTCATAACTTTTCTCATTTGTGCTTCATGACTATGCTATGAAGAGGGCAACTTAGCCGTAGCCAGGAAGCAAAAGAACCTGATCTCAGACTTAAGGCTTCAGATTCTAAGACTGGTATAATTTTTATTACAGCAAATACTATTTGCTGTACTACTTGCTGTACACCTGAATAGCAAGTATTATTCAGATGATATTCTAAAATGTAAGGCAATTGGGGAAAATATCCATGTTGTACTCTTGAGAGCACAGGCCTTGAAATAAAGTTCTCCAGAAGAAATCATCCTTTCCCCAGCCCCTCTCCCACCAACTATCTCTGTATTGCACATGTATGTGATGGACCTTTTGCCTTCATTCCTCCTTAACTGGCAAACAGTGTTGCAAAACGACATTCTTTAGAAAGATGACTTCTGTGATCCACCTACCTACCACCTCCTTAATAGCTGATCATAGACCATGCTTAAAGTTAGAGATATGATTGTTTGTTTTGGTAAAAGATAAACAAGAAGAAAAAAATCATGTGTGGTACAGACTTGAACAACAGAGGAAAGTACCCTAATAAACCAGTATGTCTTTTAGAGCATCATCAACCAGGGGAAGAACTAGTGTCAAAGGACCTGGTAGAGTACATAGGTGGCACCCACCATATGCATCTTTGCCTTCCTCACTCCCCTTCCATTTCTTGCTCCTTCCGTGTTTACTTTTGAGGATACCTGAAATATAGCTACTGGCTCAGAGGAAATCCTCCCTTCTCTCTGTATTCTCATTTACCAACTTAAGTGAGCAAGTGGGCCCAAATTAAAGAAGGTTTTTGTTGAAAATAAAGACTGTAGATAGAGGTTAAAATTTAGCTGCTCAGGTAGATTATAGAAACTTTGTGTCCATGTAGGAAGCTCCAAGGCCTTGTCCTGAAATTATTAGTATTAGGTACTCCCAGGCCATTTACCCAAAGGAACCAAGCATAGTACACAAAGTTCAGGCGCACTTGAATAAGTAATTGACATAAGTAGTGACCTGAGGTGAATAAACAAATAAAAAGGTGTAAGTCTAGAAAGACATTCTTCCTGTTCCTCCTCCTTTCATAAACACCCTCCTCAACACAAACACTTGGTTCTACAGAACTCTGCAGTCCTCCTCATTTCAGCCACCATTTTCCCTTGTGTCATCTCCAAGGTCATACTCAGCCTCCCCACCAGTGCTGGGTGCATTTCCTTTGTGTTTTCTGTGCTACTTTTCTCTCTTTTACGAATTTTCTCTTGAAGACACCAGGAAAACTTCATAGTCCTATATCCCCATGCAACGTTTCTTTAAAACCTGCAGTTTGCCAAAGCCTCTGATGGTAGATGAAGTTCTGAAAAGTTTAACCATCACTAATAAGTTATAATTCATACTATCTTAGGGTCTGGAAGGGATAATTCAATCATAGAATTTGTTAGGTTTTAAATATTTCTCACGGCAAAAAGGAAGGTTCTGGGTTTTCACTTCTAAAGTTCTAAGGATCTATCCCTCACTTCAGGCTACACAGCCAGTCTCGTCTGTTATGTACCACACAGCAAGCTGCCTTCTAAAAGCCACACTCCTCATTCCACACACGTATGTGCACATATAAGCAGAAGTGATACCTGTCTCTATTTGTCTATAAAATTCTAGCCACTTTGAGGCCAAGAAGTAAGCCTTACCTTTTACATCTTCACTGCTTCAAAGAGTGAGGGCTACTGAACTGGTCTCCTTAAATACAAACATTCGCTATTCTCCATCTCTATACCCTCCTGCTGCCCTCTCCCTTGATATTTTGTCTGTCAAAGATGCCTGATAAAAGTTTTTGACTGATGATTGCATGAAGATCACTTTTGGTTATGCCAGTGAGTGCTGCTCACCAGTCAACTGGAATAGCACCTCCTAAATCTCTGGCTAGGCTGCCCCTGCACTTGTGTTCTGCTTCCCATGGTTTTGACTTGTGTTGCTCAGTTATTATGCAAACCTGCTGCACCTCCATTTCCTTTTCTGTAAAATGGGAATAAAATAATACCTCAGAGGGTTATTGTTGGGGTTCAGTGAAAGAAGCCTTAAAAAGCACTGAGAGCAATACCTAATATTATACACCATGATGTTCAATAATAATAACTATTGTTATTTTTATACTTCATCTAGCATAACTCAAACTACACATCCCTGGGATTCTTGGTTTGAGGCATGATGATCAGGTGAAAACATGATAAATTATCCTGAATCCCAGTAACCTAAGAAATACAACCTAAATGTCTAGATAAACAACCTTCTAGAAACACAACCCATGACTTACCCGACACAGTTTACTGGTATGCAACCAAGTTTCTCCTTGAATCTTTCTCATTCTGTCTTTACCATATCAGACCTTGTACTACCACCAATAATAGTCCACACAGAACACCAAGGCATGTAAAGTATATATAAACCCTTAACTCTCTTTTAGGGGTATTCATTCTTTGGATATGAATCCACTGAGTCAGTACTAGCACTTAAAAACCTGCTTCTTGCCAGCCGTGGTGTCCTCATTTCCTTGATGCCACTTGCAGTTTAATTCATTGTCTTTCAGCAAACTGTAGGCTCGTTTCTGATCTGGTCTTCTCCCCAGCATAATGGTCTGGCAAGTAGTAGGTGGTCAATAAATGAATACACTCATACAAGGATGGGAATACTGAGAGCTGATGCAACACCCAGAACTTTTTGGTGCTATAAACAACAGTTTTGGCTCACTCTCTGATGAGATCTTAAGAACAGAAAAGATGAGAGACACTATTGCCAAGTGGTTAAGTTTAAAAAAAAAAAAGGCAAAATGAGAGAATGAATTTGAATCTGACTCTACTATTTACCAGTGAGACCTTACAATACTTAATTACTTACATTACTTAATTTCTATGCTCAATTTCCTCATCTGTGAAATGAGACTAATGGTAGTACTGTTGGAGCAGTCCAGTTCAGATGAGACCAAACTCCACGCCTTAATGTCTGGACACTGGCCAAGTTGGAAAGGATAATACTGGTGTGTGCTGTGTTCTGAACACTGCTCCTAACTTTCTAAGCAAGGAAACTCTGGGAAGGTAGCAGAGGTAAGCAGCCATTTCATGAGCCAGAGATGCATGCATGCTTGTCTTTCTTATTGTTGGAGCTGCTGAGTAGCAGCCTTCTCACCAGCTGGGTGGATTCCCTTGCAGCAGGTAGGGGAGCCCCTTACCTCAACACTTGCGGGCACCCTGCTGGCTTTTGTGGCTGCAACTCCACCTAACATCATGGGTCAGTAACTTACCTTCACCCTCTCCCTCTACCCTATTGAATTTAGGATAAATGCTGCATTATTGTTTTCCCTCTCACTGTACCAAAGACCCTTTTGTTTGCATTTGTGGCTACATGTGACCAGACCTCAGCTGGTGAAAGAAGTTCTGACTCGATAATGGTTTTTTAGATCCTTAGCCCAATAACAGTACCTAGTTTGCAGGGTTTTTATTAAGATGAAATTAATGCTTGAAATGTAAATGGCAGTTCTATCATCATCATCATCATCATCATCATCATCATCATCATCATCATCATCATCATCATCATCATGGTCATCGTCATCGTCGTCGTCATTATTTGTAAGGATGTGACACAAAAAATACCTGAAAGTGAAAACAGATGTGCTTGCAGAAAAAACATTTTGTTGCAAATCCAGAGAATCTGTGGGATGGTTGAAAGGCAGTGCTCAAAATAACCTGATGCTGTGCCACGACAATTTAGCTGTCATTTATATACGGTTGGAAAAGTTTAGATTCGCAGAGTCAAGGCCACACTTGAAGGTAGAGGGAAATGGGAGGAGGGCTTTTGGAAGAATGTCTGATTTGTAAAATGCAAACCTTGCCTTGCCCACCAGCTCCCACCATGACCCTGTACTCCAATCAGGTGAAAACACATCTGTGTCCCAGCAACTCTCCTTGGCCCTGCTGTGGCTGGGACCACTCTCCCCTCCTTACCAGCTTTTCCTGATGTGGATTTTTGCCATCATGCTCCAATTCAAGAGCCCTCCAGAAACCTGGGGTGGTTGTTCTCTTCTTTCCTGTTTTGTCTCCAAAGCCCTGAAGCTTTGAAGAAGCCAGGCTGTCAAGACAACAGCCCCCCTTTCATTGGCCTCACTGTCGCTGGACTACATGTCCCCTGATATATCCATGGAGACAGAACCCAGGGATCTCCCAGGTTTCCCACTTGCATTTTACCCCCTGAGTGAGGAGGGAAGCTGCTCTGGGAAGCTCTGGGAAGATGTGGGGTACTTGTATCTTCAGGAACAGAAAGCTGTGACCCCAGGGCAACCAAAGGGCAGGAAGAATTGACTGGTGCAAGGAAGCAGGGGAGCACTGTGTCTTCTTTTTGGTCTTTTCCACAGCAATGACTTCCCCCACTCCTGCATCTTGGTGCATAAGGTGAATTGAAGCTCACTGCTTTTGGCCACAGATTGATTTTAAAATTATTTCTGATTAGCCAGTTGACTACTATATACCTACCTCAATATTAGATGTTGCCGTGATCTGACAACTCTCTTACATGGAGCAGAAATCAATGGAATTAATCTGACCAGCTGTGAATTTGCACTGTGGTTTGTTATCAGAGAGTTCTTGATTCTAGCATTTACTTGATCTACCTATCCAGTTGACTATCTGCATTAGTTTTTATATTGCAAACCATATGTAAGGTAAGTAAGAAAGAAAATCACAGCAGAACCTCTCATGATCCTATTGCAGTCAGTACCTCACGTACTGCATTTCTTGTTTGTCATTCATAACATTTGATTCTTAATCCCATTCTCCCCACTTGCACACGTACTCAATCCAATTAATCTCTGGATATACGTCATGAGTTGGTTAACCTTACCCAAGATTCTTGACTCTTGGATGATATTATTATAAAACACTGGTATATGCTTTTTAAAGCAGTTTTAATAAGATGTTAATGAATGATTATTATTTTCTTGGATAGACAAACTGTCACGTTATGACCACAAGATGAATGCAGATGCAGGTGTCTGGCAGGTGTTAAAGTCCTTGTTATCAGAAAGAGTCTTGGAAAGCACCCAGAACATGAAACCCAAAGTTTCTCACTTGGTAGAGCAGCACGAAAGCTTCACTCCTCAGTCATCTGATCACCTGCTTGCTGCCTGTCCTTGGTGTGCAGATTCCATGCATGTCATGTACCCTTTGAGATGTTTTAGACGGGGATGAGCTCCCTCTTTAAATTGCACCCGTCCAAAGGCTGAAATCAAAAGTCCTCATGGCCATACCGTAAGCACATCATGCTCGTTGGAGAGAGAAGCAAGGAAAGGCAAAGATCTTTGAGCTGGGAATTACTGAGTGTGCAGTCCTGCTCCTCTGGAAGACAGTACAGGCACAAACCTCTTGAAGCCAGTTGGAGTCCAGGGTATGGTAAGCAACTTCACACTCAGCCCATGAGAAAATGTTTTGAAAAGCACTTAGATTTAATGGGTTGAGGTGTTAACTCAGTGGAAGCTTCTGTTACTATGGAGAAGGACCATGTGAGAACAGAGCAATACCAGGGGCTGGGAAGGGTAGGCCACCAAAAAGAGTCACACCTTACACAGAAACTACACAGCAAGGAGACCTACTGTATAGGGCAGTGGCTACGCCAGGCCCAGAATGAGAACATGAAGGTCTGTGCAGTACCAGGATGCTTCTCAGTTCCTTTGATGGCCCTTGGTTTATAGCAAGCTGTTGATTCAACACTCTTGCTGCTGAGCAGACTTTCTAGGACCAAGCCCCGTAATTGTCCTTCCTGCCTCTCTTTGGCCATTAACTCAGAAGCCAAGTACAATTGAGAAGACATTCATCCATGGGCTGGTGTGCATCTTCAGTTACCACAGTTTTTCCTGTTGCGCCCCCCCCCTTCCTCCCAGATCTCTGACACAAGGCAGGCTGGAGAGATAGCATCAGGTCAGGGAAGGTCTCCTGGAAGGATGGTGATTTTAGTGCTTTATGACTACTCACTAGGTGATCAGTCTTCTTATATGCTGTTTCCTATCAAAGAAAGCATTGTCTTTAAAAGGATGTCAGTCCCCAGACTTCCTGTAATTGCATCAGACCCTGAATACTCATGCTCTAGCTCCAGTGCCATCTGGCAGCCATCCTAGCTCAGGGACTGTGCACCAGGGGAGAAAACTGGTTCATCCTAACACCACTCGACACATGCCTTCCTGGCGGTCTTGTCTGGTGCAAGACACTGGGAGGGGCTGAGTCATCAGCCCGTTAAGTGCCTTTCTGACCCACACTGTTGAGTCATCTGAACATTATTGAGAACCATTTAGCCCTCATCAGGAGTGCCCAGTCTTTCAGCCTGAGATTTATAATGTTCTTTGAAGGAGATAACTTTTTTTTTTAATGAAAGAACAAAACAACATAATTATTTATCTACAGAATGGACAGACTTCTACCAAGCCAAGTGGAGATGATGAGTTCGAGGTTTTGATTTTTCTAATTATGCACAGCTTTCGGATAGGGGTGGTCGAAAGGACACTTTATTCCTCTCACTGTAGCCATGATTGCTCTGTTACAGCTAATCAAACTCTAATTCATTACAAACTGGGTCAAGAAACAGAAGAGAAAAATAAATAATGGTTTCCATTGGCCCTTGAAGCCCTATGGGAATCTCTGATTAAATCTGGCACCTGGGCCCTGCAAGGATGGGCATTCCGTGAGAGCAGAGACCTTGTCTGGATTGTTTGCCAGCATATTGCCAGCATCTTGAAGCATCACTGGTCCACTGTGGTCATTTAATGAGTATTTATGGGATGAATGAATGAATGAATGAATGAATGAATGAATGAATGAATGAATGAATGAATGATGAATTCATGGATTGTGTCCCAAGTCTTCTGAATGGATAAATGATCACCTCATTTCTCTGTGCTGCTTCCCCCTCATAAAATGGATAAACAAAAAAAAGATATTCCATGGGGTTATTTTGAAGATTAAATTATAAAAGTTGTATGAAAGAATTTCATAAAGTACCAGTTGCCCACACTCAAAATCTGGAAGGCACCTTGTATCCTACTGACTCGCTCACTCACATGCTCTTAATATCTATCTCCCTTCCTCTCCAGTCCCACCCAAGCTTGGCTGAGGTTCTCATGACTCATCATTCAGAGAGTTTGGGTCCTTTCCTAATGAGTTCTCTGCCTTGAGCCTGGCTCCTTTACCACCACTGCTGTTAGACAACTTCGTGGAAAGTGACCCTGCTGTTGCACAGAGCTGGGCCAGAAGGGCCCCAAAGCAGGTACAATGCTCTGTGGTTGCCATATTGAAATTCTTAATAATTTAGTAATTTGGACAAGAAACCCATGAGATAATAGACCATTCTGGGACTTTGGAGATTTGAGTCATATGGGCTTTGCCTCCTGGGTCAAGCTCAGCCTTCCACTCACCTGAGTCCTGGTATCCTCTTCCTTAATCACTCTTCCTTACTCCCCCCTCCCACACACACACACACATACACCCATAATGATCACTGCCACCTCCACCCACACGCAGTAGGAGCTTGGGCCCAGTTATAGAGAGGGCCAAGGTAAGGTGAGCTTGCCTCACAGGATATAGGGGTGGGCATGGAGTCACTTATTCCCATCCTTGACTAGTAGTACCATGATGCCTTGGTGTAAGTCAGCCCTGTTTATTCCAGCCAGAGCCAGATGTCTAGTGCATTCCTAACAGAGCTCCTCCACTGTACTGCTAAGCACACCCCACCCACCCAAACCTTATCATGGCCGTTATCATTCTGTCCTACAATCACTGATGTTCCCATCTTGCTTCTTCTCCCCTGCAGGAATTGACAGACTTAAGCAACCTGGTCCTGAAAGCACCCAAGTTACATGCCATCATCTATTCATGGTGTCAGGCACAGTATCAACACTGTTTTTGGAAACTGAACTCTACTAAATTTGACATGCTGATTCTCTCATCCCTTCCCTTCATTACCTACTTTGTGAGAGGATCTGAGTCAAACCAGTCACATTAGTTACTTTGCCCTCAGAGAAGCTTCTTCAGTAACAAGGCACAATTTTCACCCACCCTGGTTTATAGACCACCCACTTGGCAACCATGTTGCTTTCAATGAACCCATGGGCTTTGACCCTTGCTGATCACCAAACTTCTGCCACAGAAACTGGAGACACAAAACCACTGGACTCATTATATTTCAGCACATTTGTAAGGTTCTAGCAATTCAACCACAAAACATGCGTTTTTCCTCTACCAATTTCCTACCGCATCAGTGCCCATTATAACAGGAGTCATGATCTTAAACCCAGAATCTCAAGTTCAGCTACTTGATCGTCCTGTTCCAGATTCTTCATCTCTTAGTTGCTAGTGGCCAGTTGCCACCAAACCCAACCTTTGGGCCCACACTTGTTCCTTCCACTGCTCTATGTGGACAGACTCTCATAAACTGGAATTATTATTTTCTTCACTTTTAATTCACCTTGTTACTTATTTATCTTTGGAGATACAAGGTCATCCTTGCTTTTTGTTTTTTGTTTTGTTTTTTTTTTTGTTTTTTTTTTTTCAGGATTGCTAGATCATGATGTCATCCCAGCAAAGGATTCCTAACTCAAAATCTACTAGCCAGCACTAAACTCCATGGTTCTGACTCTGTTGTCATTTGTCACTGGTGCTTCTTTATGCCCTGTATGTTCACTTGGTACTTTCATAAAAGTCAAGAAGACAGAGGGATAAGATTATTGACAATCTTCTGTGATAAGACAGCACAACTTACTTCACCAAAGTATGGAGAAGTCAATGATAAAGAAATGATCCTTGCTGACATGCAATATTGACATAGCCACACAAACCACATTCAATATCTCTCTGACCAGCTGCTCACTTGCTTTTGGTATCGGATGCTACTATGATTTCATGAATAATCCCGCCTTACTACAGCATTATTAGTGAATTCGTTGATAAGGTAGTAGGCTTATATTCCAGGCAGAGAGCAATGTGCATATCAGAGGCTTTCCAAATAGACCAGAAACAGGTAGTTTTATTGTACACATTCCCAGTCACCTTATTTACAGCTCTTATTTACAGTATCATTGACTAATCCTTTCAAGAAATTCTTACAGACACCCCTAAATGTGTTCTATCCTTCACCCCAAGTCTTCATCCATCAGGCACACTGTAAACTTGGAGAAATGTGGGGCCAGAAGAGAGTTAGACTCTTTGGCGTGATGCAATAGAGCCAGCTCAACTTTTGCATAGCAATTCAGCAAACATAGTTTTAAGCATTCAATTCTACTTCTACAGCTTCTTAAAATTCCCTGCAATATAATTATACTGATGGGAATGCAGAAAGATAATTGCTTTTAGAGGAAAGTTTCTCCTTTGTTCCATGTTCATCTGGCTTCCAGAAATGGAACAAGAGCCCTTGAACAGCAGAAATACACATCCATGTGTCTCTAGTTATCATTTATTTACAAAGATAGACCTTGACAAATGTAATTTGTTCAATAAAATTAAAAGGATGCACGATAATTCACTTAGACAAAGAGACTTGAAAGGGGACGTCATCGGCAGCAGCGCCGTCCATCATTCCAAATGATCAGCTGACTTTGAAGAAGTGGCAGGTGTTCCCCTTTTGGAATGCAGCATTGAAATAGTATTTAGAAGGGGAAAAAAAGAAAGAGAGCTAGGAATTGGAGCAATTCTTTATTCAGGCAATAATTATACAAATTAGATCTATGAAAGCCAGAGAATGACTGTGCCTTGAACCCTGTCTGTGTGCATAGAACAATGGGGAAATTAATAATTAAATCTATTACATATGCTCATAATTCAATACAAAAGATACCTCAGTAGTTCAAACACTCCTGTATTTTCATTTGAATAAGCCTTTCACACATTCTCTTCATTATATATGTATTATATTTTAAATTTAACAGCTTATTTTGTTGCCTTTATGTTTGAATTAATAAGGGCACACTTTAATGCACTAATGGGGAATTGCATTCACCGGCTTTACAGACATAACTTAGAAAAATCTCTAGTTTCCCAAGGGTGAAATCAATTTGCCCCATAACATGTCTCACAGACACATCTGGAATCTTGGAGGAACAGCCCCCTCTACAAGCTTCTGATTTGGGCCTCTGTGTATGAAACATGATCCCCAGAGTCAAAACCTCTGCAAAATTGAACAAACCCATCAAGATCATCTTTTGGATTTTGTGACCTCTCAGCCTGGCCCATGTTATTTTTCCAGAGAGCAAAAATAGTTTCCCTATGAAAATGTGAAAGTTTGTTTGACAGCCAAAAATTCATTTTCTCTCTTCTTTTTTTGATTTCTCACACCTTCTCTCCCTCTGTCTTGCTTCATATCCTTATTTCAATTCTTCATACTACCTCTGAGCCATGGAGGTGTAAAAGAAAAGGAGGTTGAAGAAGAAAAGGAAAAAAGAGAAATTCTATCTTGTGGTGGGTAATGTGGGCTACAATTGCTGAGGAGCCAATCAACAACTCAGAATGGTAGGAGTTCCCAGGGTGGGAGAGAGAGAATGCTGGTTGAACTGGAAGACTGAAATCCAAGAACAGAATGTAAGTTCAGTAAATGGGGATCCCAATTATCTAAAAAAAAAATTTGTTCCCCAGGAGGACTAAGAATATAACCAGTGAAAAAATCTCCAAGCCTCCACAACCCAGAAAAGAGACAAAGAAGTCGGTAGTGAAGAGCGCGAAGGAGAGGAAGCCTAAACCAAATGCTCCTGTTTTGGTGGGAAGTGGCTGCCAGCAGTGCCGGTGTGCGTGGAGGCGCTGCGGCTGCTGCCACTGCGGTGTGACAGGAGTTTTGTGCCTTCGGAGGAGCGCCAAATCCAATGATGCTAATTGCATTGCAGATTTCTAGCATCATTAGCAATTCTTAAAATTACATTTGCCCTGCTTAAGTTCTCTATTTCCAGCTCCGAATACGGAGGGGGCTGGTCTCTGAAGGGATGTGGGTTACAGAGAAATTCAATTGGACACATTGGCTTCAGGTGCGCAGGTGGAGGTTGGCCGGAGGGGATTCACAGACCAGGAAAAATGCTTGTCTTATTTTAAATGCTGATTGCCGGGAGAATAAACAAAATCTACAGTTAAATGGGCTTTAAAGGAACGGTGGGAATTTTTAGAAAGCGTTGCGAATATCCTTTGGAAGTAACCGGGTGGCTCCTGTGGGGATAAGCACCATGCAAACACCCCAACAGTGATGGAGTAACTTGCATTTGAAATAGTGGTGCAAAAATATCCGCTTCTCCCCTGTCCTTTTGTTTGTGTTTAAAACAAGTGAATAAAACCCAGATGAATTGGTGATTTTGCTTTGTTTGTTTGTTTCCTTAAAGAGAACATACTTGCTCATTAGGAAAGCTAGACGCCAGCTCCAGAAACAAAAGCCTGAAGTCTGTCTCCTTCCGCAAGGACACTTGCCCCAGTGTTCCCAGCTCAGACATCTCAACACTGATGGGAAGGGAAGGGGTAGCTGCTAGGAGAGCAGAAGTCAGAGTCTCCCATTTGGGGCTGCTGGCTCCTGATACCCAGGCAGGGCTCCTCCAGCTGGGACTTCCATTGTGGAGTCACTGAGAAGCCACCACCACCACCACCACCCTCCCACAGGATGGACTGTACTCTGAATCCAGCAACCGAAAGTGAGCTGGCTCCTTTTCCTAACAATTTAGGCCGTGAAATTCAATTGCTTAGCACATTTATGTCTAAGTATATACATACATTGCATAACAAATGCTAAGTAATACATATGCACATAATTGTATAGGTGCTAAATAAGTTACATGTGCATATAAGCACATACATGTGTGCACATATATGTAAGGTGTGTGCATCTATTGAATGTATATATGTCTATGTACACACATGCATATACAAACACATTCTTAGAGATATATATTACACGCAGTTTTATAAACACACACATAGAAGGAATGTATAGCTTTTAATTGAGCTGTCTTTTAAAAATAATTAAGCCAGTTTTAATGAAATTCTGGAAGCCTGCTAGTAAGTGAGGAAACCATCTTTTGCAGAGCTTTAATAAATTGAACCTTCATAGAGAGGATGGATAGCTGTATCCATTGCATTCATAATATATATTAATAAATGATTTCAGTTCCCTTAGTGGGTCAAGGCCCAGAGAGTCAGCAGGACTGAGACCAAAGCAAGGAGTCCAGATCTCCCTGTTCACTGTAGTGGACAGTGTTGAACTGGAAGAGAGTTTGTCTCATCTCAGAAAGGATCACAGTATGAATCTCAGCACAATTACTCTGACCATAGAATGACAAGGTGACCATCCAGGGTCAGGTGAGATCTTCAGATCTCCCTTAGCAGCCACTGAAAAGCTGGCCCAGGGCTGGGAATGAAGGCAGGTGATCAGAGTTTCCCTTTCTATGTCCCAGTTTTTTCATATATAGAGTCACTCCCAAATATCAATAAGGTGAAAACATAGAGAGCAAAAAACCTACATAAATACTTCTCCAAAGTAGACGCACAGGTAGCCCACAGGTACATGAAGGAAAAAATGCTTAATGTGGTTTATCACAAGAGAAATGCAAATCAAAACCCCAGAGAGAATCACCCATATCAAAAAGATGGGGACCGGCAAGGATGTGGGAGAAAAGGAACACACACACTCCTGGGAATGTAAATTGGTACAGCCTCTATGGAAAATTGTATAGAGATGGCTTAAAAATATAAAAATGGAAATATTATATGATACAGCAATACCACTGCTTGACATTTACCCTAAGAGTATAAAAATACTAATATGAAAAGACATATGTACCCATATGTCTTACATATGTAAGAATAGCAGCATTAATCGTAATAGCCAAGTCATGGAACCCACCTAAATGCCACTGGCAGATGACTGGGTAAAAAAAGTATGAGATATAGTGTGTGTGTTCAGTGGAATACTAATCAACTATTTAAAAGGGGAAATCATATCTAATGGATGAATTTCAAGTGAATATACTAAGTGGAGTTAGTCAGAAAGTAAAAAGCAATGGCTAGTTTCACTCATTTGTAAAGTATAAACCAAAGAAAACTAACAGACAGAACACAACAGAAAATATAATGAAAAATACTCTGGTTCCCAGATGGGTTAGGAGATGGAGACTGCAGGGAATAATGTGAGAGCATAGTGGGCCTGGAGTCTTGGTAGAAGGTGAGTGAGGCATATGCACATGTTGAAGGATAAAGCTGTGCTCCCCAAATCACTTGATTATGTAAACAGGTGACAAACCAATAAAATGTGACTTTAAGAAAGAGAAAGGTTAACCATGTACATGGGTCAACAACATTTGGTGTCCCAGATTACTTGTTGCAAGGGGCTTGTGTGAAATCCCCACTGAACACAAGAGGAAGGGAACAAGCTCCAGCCTTACACAGCTTATCACCAAGGGGCGTAAATCACTTTTCCAGAGTCCTGGGAGAAGGAAATAAGCCCAGTCACCCTCTCTTCCATTTCACAGAGAGAAACTTGTGGCCCATAAAATTAAAGAAAACACGGGGAAATTCTTCTAATCCCAAACACGGTGGGAAACTATGTTCTTTGAATGTCTGTAAATTCAGTCTGGTGAAGAACTAGAGCACTGGCTGGCTTAGACTGATACAGGTAACACTCATCATATATTAACCTATTGTTGGCCAGGAGAGCTCTTTGTGTACACAAGAATTAGTAATTCTCACCACAACCCTGTGAG
Source organism: Uropsilus gracilis (assembly GCA_004024945.1). Classification (NCBI taxonomy): domain Eukaryota; kingdom Metazoa; phylum Chordata; class Mammalia; order Eulipotyphla; family Talpidae; genus Uropsilus; species Uropsilus gracilis. The sequence continues at coordinate 60,252 of PVHY01000372.1, read as the reverse complement.
GAAGTTAGCAGTACTCCCAATTTACAGAACAGGATCCTGAAGCTCAAGAATTCAAACGACTTACTCAGAGCTCAGATGCAATAAATAGGGTTTAGACAACACAACCCTGCAAACTTGGGGCCCTGGTTCTGATAAGGCCTCTTGGTTTCCTCTCTCCCTTTTCTTCTGCCAGTTCTTCCCATTCTGTCTTTGGTTCAAGTGGCTGACATTTCCCACCACATCCCAGGCCCCACTCCTAGGACATGGTGCTTATGAGTAAAAAGGCAGCTTCTGGGGAAGTAAAAGAAACTGCTCTTATTTACAAACCGCTTCCAGATTTGATGACCCTGGTAAAGTGAAGACTAATACCTGGAGTGTGCTTTCAGCTCTAAGAAGGAAGAGGAAGGTCACCTTAGGTTCTAATGCCCGGCTCTCCAGGACCGGGAAGGGAAGGAGGCCTTAGAGCGGAGGAGGTACCCCAAATTCCACCTAAATTAGTGCCTGCCGGGTCCAGACCAGCGCGTCCTTGGAGAGAGCAGCGGAGAACTGGAGCGGGAGGGGTGCTGCTGGGGAGAGGGGGGAGGGGAGAGGGAGGAGAGGGAAGTGAGGAAGAGGGGAGGGGGCCGGGAACCGAGAACCCAGGGGGGCAATAAGCCATTTGTCCGGGTGGGGCAGAGGAAATGAGCGAGGTGTAAATGGTGATGCAGACTGGAAGGTGAGAGGACAGCTATTGACTTTGAAGTGGGGAAACTTTATTGAGACTTGAGAGGAAAGGGGAAAGCTCCCGCGGGATCCGGAGGAGGGAAACGATGGGGCCTCACCGGTGGAAGCGAACCCTGGCGGCCCGACGGCTCCCCCTGCACCCGCCCCCCGCCCCCAGCGCGCGGTCTCCACCCGCCTCCAGGGGGCGCGAGGGACGCCAAGGCCCGAGGAAACCTGGCAGAACAGCGTCGGGACACGTTCGCCGGGCACCTTAGCTCCCTCTCGCTCCACAGTCCCCACGGCACCCCCTTTAGGCCAACTCGTAGGCGCCCATCAGGCAAGCGTAATTTGTATCACGTCTGCGGTCTTAAAAACAGAAAGGCAGCGAGGTATATTTAGCGGCCCCCAATCCCTTGTAACGATGCCACTCAAAGCAAATGAATCATTACTAACGCAGGGGGCGGGAGAGCGGGACAGGGGCTGAGGAGGAACCAACACGCTTAGCCCTCGGGTGCTTGAAAGATTGAACTGGAGAAACCTCATACCAAATAGGTCACGACTCCCATCGCCAGGTAGGACTACACCAGGTCCTCCCCGGAGAGCAGCCGTGCTTTTGAAGGAAGGGCAGGGTGCTAGAGGTGGCCAGGGCTAGCCGTGCTCCTGCGTGGAAAACCCGAGAATTCCGCGACGCGGTGGCGGGTCCTGCCGCTTGCCGACGCGCATCGCGAGGATGTTCCTGTGGCGCCACCTGGTGTCCGAGGCGCAAACAACGCCCTGGTGCGGGCGGCCGGGACGGCCGGAGACCGGTCCTGGGACCTCCGAGGCAGGTCCCTGACTTGGGAAATGAATTGTCTTCCCAGGGGACTCCCAATTGCCGACCAGTGACGCCAGACTGGGCAGAAACCTCCAGAGATTACTGCTGCCACCAAATCTAAACAGAACATTTACCAGATTGGATGGAATAAATGACGTTCTCTTTCAATGAGACGTTCATGAGGTGATGTCTGGTTTTCCTAAATACAATGGCAAGTGGAGTATTAATTCTTCCAGGAAAAACATAGATGCTGTCATTGTGTAAACATGAGTTCAGAGGGGAGCTGAGCTTCAGGCCACGTGGAAGGACCCATCCAGAGAAACACTGTACCAGCACTTTGGGTGGGACAAAGAAGAATCTTTACTTATTATTTAGGGGCAAGTTGAAGCCTCCAGAAAAGTTTCCACAGCATTGGGGAAAGACTATCTGGGAGTAGAATGCTGGGTTTTGTCACTGCTCCCAATTACCTGGTGATCTTGAACAGATGCAAACAGTTGGCAACTTTCTCAACAAGGCTGTGATGCATCTATCACAATATGATAGATGAAGAAATTGGGGCTCTGGGCGTGACCCCAGGTCAGACAGCAGGTCAGAGACACAGCAAGCCAGGGACACAGCAGGTTAGTCTTCAAACCCTCATCTGCGCAACTCTAAAGAGGGCATTCTTTTCATAAGACAGTGAACTTTGTCTCTTGGCTTTGGTATCTTCCCCTGCTGTGTGAAGGACTGTGCCATAACCACTTGGTCCCTCCCAGCAACAGCAAACCCTGATCTAAGGTCTCACTGGCCCCTCAAAAACTACCTTTAGTGCTCACAAACCCTGTGGTGATAACAAAGGGTCCTTTAAAAAGGATTTATCCACCTATAAAAACCATTCAATTTTATTTTCAGCTATGGGCAAAAGAACACCAAAACAGATGTGTTAGAACATCAAACCTCCATTAGATTTTAGGACAGAGGGGAAAGAGGAGACAATCCTAATGGAGCGTAGAGGGACGACTAATGAATCCAAGCCAGAAACCAGACCTGCGGGGCATCGCTTATCTCTCAAGTCACAGGCCTCCCGGGCGATAATTGCCTTCTTATAATTGTTTAGACTTGATAAATACATGAAATCGGGGGCCAACAGTTTATCTGGCTACCAGTTCAGATCTGTACAGGACTAGATTAAGGAGTCAGGCACATTTGCAATAACCTCAAGATAAACCCTTCCTATCTGAGGCAGTTAATCTCCTCAAGGGTCATGTTGCCCAGTAACTGCCACCTCCCAAAGAAGGAAGGGGGAGACACACCAAAGAACACTGACGGGCCTTGCTGGACATGAGCCCTCTCTTCCTACTGACCCCCATATAAGCCTGCAAATGAGGGGATGGTACTCTGCTGTCTGAAAAGTCTGGGAAAATATACTAACAAAGGTGGGGGGGACTGAGTAGTTAGACCCCAGAGCCAAGGTCATCTGACTCCAAGGACACTGTTTTCCTCATAAGCGCTACCTCAGAGGGTCATGCTAAAGGAACTTCAAACCTCCCAGCAAAGATAAGACCAGGAAACACAGCTCAGATCTTAAACCCCACTGGGCCACAAATTCACCATGTGACTAAAAGCTAGCTAAAACTTCTCTGGACGTCAGTTTCCTCAATATTCAACTCAGCACTTGGAGCTAACTGGTCTCCAACACCCTACTGAGTCACCTCATGGGCCTGAGTCAAACCAACAGTTATCCATTATGGCTTCCAGTTGCTCTAAAGTGCCAACTTCTTTCTTACATTCTTCCTCAGTTCCCTCCCTAAACTCTCCTCTAGCTCTGGACATACCTCTCTCATTCCCTGGTCACATCCCGGCATCCTCAGGCTCCTTTAGCCAGCAGCTGCCACGGCCAGGGCAGAAGAGCACAGGAAGAGCTGGACTTCCTAAAGAGGAAAACTGTGGATTCACCTATTATTTTCCTCCTAAGTGAGGCCACCTGTTGCCCATCCCCTCCTGCTATTCTTCTAAGTTCCCACCACAGATTTCTAGTTTTCACACAGATGTCTAGTTTTCACAATTTCGATAGAGGTGCTCAGGGAATCTTCCTCCAACAAGGTCACTGAGGTAGAGCGCTAAGCCTGCCCCACACCAGGCTGTACCCCCCAGCCCCAGACTCTAGCTCCGGAGCAGGGTTCCCATTGGCCTCAGCAGGATCACAAGCAAAGTCTTCTCAACTACCCTAAAACCGTTGCCTGATATTTCTTCATTAAAACAATAACAACAACCCCCAAAGGGCCTCAGGGGACCTATAATTGACCTATATTCCAGGAAAGAACATTCAAAAGAAAGGAATAAACAGTGTTTTTCCAAGAACCTTTTCTCCCTCAAGAAACTCAAAGGAAACAAGGAATCTTGCACCTTATTTGCCCTTTGAGTAAATGAGGATGGAAAAGGAGTGCAGGCTTTTTTTCTGGAAAAGACAAGTCCTAGAGGGTTGAGGTCATTTCTTTGTGGTGACAGAATGGTCCACTTCTGTCAGCGTTCCCCCACTGTGCCGGTCTCACAACAAGCATTTATTAGGTGCTGGTTAATTGAGTGGATGCAGTGTCCAGATGGGTTTATTCAATAAAGTAGATTACAAACTACAAGCCAATGAAAGCTAACCATTCCACCCCACTCTGGAAACCAGCACACTCCTCTCACCCTCCCTCAACTTCTCTGTCTGCCAAGCCCCAGACCAAAAACAGTGGGAGAAATAGTCTAAAGAAGCCCCTCTCCAGCCCCCCTGCCAGTATGTGTCCTTGGACAGCTCCATTCTCTGTCTTCCCTCTGAGTAAATGATTTATGCCAGATATTAGGGAGGAGACAGCATCCTTCCATTTGTTCCACCACTTCTCTTACCTTTACATTGTTCTTATTAAGCAGTGTCTTCAAACTTATTTATGTGATGTCACTCTAAGAAGCAGTCTTGTCAACATGCTACTTTCCACGAACTCTGAATTCAATATAAATAAGAGCCAAATAAATGCCACATTGTCTCTATATAGGCTTTTCCATAGGCTTGTCTGGGAGCCTGTGTGCTCACAGTGAGAAAGTAAAACACTAAAGATAGTGGGATAATGTCAACTTTTGCTTACCTGACAATAGAAGAGCTCTCCCCTCTTCTCTCCTCTGGAGTGACTGATGGGGAGTCAGCTTCCTGAGCACCTCTCCTTGTGTATGGAAACCAACTCAGAAGCAGCACCAAACCACCAGGGGCTGCCCTTTTCTGCCAAGGAGTCTAGTCATTAACCTATCACCTCATATTGTTGTTCCTTTCTAAATGTTGCAAAAGACAGATTGTATGTCTTTTATGCCCATTATTGAAAATGAATGTCCAGGAGAAAGGGGAGAAACTAGGCTTGGAGCCCATCAAGTACCAAGACTGCTTGGAAAGCTCAGTGTTCTTCTCAAGACCTCCAGTCTTGACTAGTGGGGAAGGGGGATGGGCATTAGATTTTCTTTGGATCAATGCTCACATTCAAAATGGCCTAGACCACAACCACATGTGGTCGAGAGCTCCGCAGTGAGCTCATCTTCTCTGAGCACCCCACTTTCTTTCAGTCACACAGGCCACTCTCCCTCACTCTTCAGTCTGCCCCCCTATTCACTTTGGTCACATAGCACCATCCGCCTTTGGCATCTTCCACTCTCCAAACCCTCACTCTGTATCCCCTCCTACTTATCAAATCTCACTTAGACCCCATTTTCAATAAAACTCCCCAGAGCCTTTTCTGACCACTTCTGCTTGGACAGATACCCAAAGACATGTGGGCTCATCCTCATGGACGAGCGCTTGCCAGTCTTGGTCCTAAATCACTGGGAGATGACAGGCATCTCCAGCACCGATCTGTTGAATTCTGGGCCACCATTTATCCACACAAACCCCTTGAGTTTTAAGAAATGCATCCAGGCTCAACCCTTCTACTGGCTTCACCTATATGCTATGGGTCCCTATGGGTCCCAAAGCAAGACTTGACCAACATATGACTCTTTTGCTCAGATTAGTTTGCTCCTTCCTCACAGTGGCAGGGAGTACAACAAGGAGTAAGGCTGAGCAAGGAGGATGTAAGCTGGTGCCTGCTGGTCCTTGTCCTCCAGCAACCTGCTCTCCTGTATTTGAGGGCCCTAGTTGAAGAAATCAGTCATGAGCACAGTAGGTGACTATTCCCGACTGCTGGCTTGACTTCCAAGACAATGGGCTTTGGAAACTACTGAAAATGGAACTACCATTTGATCCAGCAACCCCACTTCTGGGAATGTACCTAAAGGTTACAAAAACTCTAATCCCAAAAGACACCTGTACTTGATGTTTATTGCAGCACTATTTACCAGGATATGGAAGCAACCCAAAGGCCCCAAAATAGATGAATGGTACAGAAAGCTGTGGTATATGTACATAATGGAATACTATTCATCAATCAAAAGGGACAAACTTATGCTGTTCGCAGTGATATGGATGAAGCTGGAAGGAGTCATGCTCGCAGAAATAAGTCAGAAAGAAAAAGAGAAATACTGGATGGTCTCTCTTATATGCGGGATAAAGGGAAAACAACCTAACAGACAAGGAAAATTTTAAAATTATTTTTCAGCAAAATTGAAGCATGGAGCATGAGAGTGGGAGGGGGAACTTCAGGGGGGAGGGGTAAAGAAGACCAGGACTATGGTTCAAGGGTGATAAGGTGGTGGGAGAACCCCAGGGTAGATAATGATGTAAAATAAAATAAATAATATAAGTTGAAAAAAAAAAGACACTGGGCCGCCTCTCTGCACTGCTCCCTACCTCTTCCAACTTGACCACAGGCCCTCTGGAAGCAAAGGGCCTATGTACCTCCAAAGGCTCAATGTCCAAGAGACCCAGACACAGAAGCCAGGAGAGAGAGAAGCTAAAGATGTCTTATTTCTTGCAGGCCCGTTGCCAGCCTCCATGGCCTGGACACCGGGCCCATTTACATGGCTGGTTTGGAGGCTTTGGCAGATGAAAGTGCTCGGATAGTTTTATATATGTTGCTCATCATTAAAACTCCCCTTTGGGCTTTCTTGTCGCCTTAGTTTGTGTCTCAATCTGGAACAAATTTAAGCAAAGGTTTAGGCCTCTATGTTTCCTCAGTATAATTAATAATTCATAATAAAAATTTAATCAAGGCATAAGCTTTTGTGGAAGGTTATAAAGCACTTTTATTTGCCCTGGAGATCAGAATGACCACTTTCTAAATCTGTGAAATCATTTTTTTCCCCAAATGAGGAAATTTTACTCTCAACTGTAAATTTCAGCTGTTTGCCATATGTAACCACAGAGAATCTGTTTATTGACTTAGTATATTAGAAGTAGTTAGGCAGGAAGAAAAATAAACCCAAACTCCAGACGGGAGAAAGTATGGGCAAAAAATGAAGAGTTGGAGTTAGTGTCTAAGAAAAGTCTAGTCTCAGAGGGCAACCACTAGAAACAAATGACTGACCCCACCTCCCACAGGAGAGGATGGGGCTGGTAATCAGACTGGGAGATAGAAAAAATGGCTGGATGGTGATACAGAGTCATTCGAGATCTTTGAAGAAACGCATTAGAGAAAATAGAACCATGAAAATGGAGCATGGAAAGCCCTTTCAGACCCTGGAAGTGTTCCCAGGAGTGCGTGTAGACCTGCCTATTAAAATCTGTCACACAGGACAAGTATACCTCTGCCTGCGATAGCAGAAAAGAGTTCTTGCCCAGTAACAGGTAGAGGATCAAATTAAGCCCACATCCATGAGATTGGATTCATGGGTAAGCGTGCTGAAAACATGGATTCTTCAGTGCCCATATGTAGTGTCTTTTAAAATTCTACTCTGCCTCAGAGGAGGAATGAGCACAAGAGATTAGGATGATGGCTGATAAGTGATATGGTGGTATACATATTGGGGTATACAGCAATGTGAAATAATACATATGTTCAGTCAATTAATTAATTAAAATAAAATTCTGCTCTGCAGTCAGGTGTGTTAATCAGGGGTCCAGATGATCTTCCAAGCGCAGCACTAGCTCTCTGATATTTTTTGAATTAGGTAAAGAGGGGAGAACAAAAATGATGCAAAAGAGCTGTTCGGAGCTAATATATATTTGGTTCAGGAGCTAATATATATTTAAATAATATATAACATTATATAATATTCTATCTAATAATATATATACTGTGACCACTGTAATAACAGTAGGCTATTAAGTTTAGAGTTACTCCCTTAATCTGACAACAGTCCAGAAGGAACAATGGCTCCCAGATCATAAGGTAGGAGATGGAATCTCAGGGAGGTAAAGTGAGTAGCCCCAACCCTGCGTTGTTGTGTGACAGTGATACACACACCATCTTCAGCCTCTAGCACCTGTGTGGACTAGTCCTCCTTGAAGTGAGTTACAAAGGCACTTGAAGGTGGTCAAGTTGTGGAGGAGATGCCACGCAGAGCCCAGTCAGCACTACTTCAGTCTCAAAAGAGCACAATTAAATGGATTCTGTGGGCCCATATTCCCACGTAGACAAATTAGTCAGAGTTTCTGGTTTTGTATTATTACCTTTATGAAAGAAGTCTGGGCCTTTTCTCGTTCAGGCCATACACCCACCCCTAACTCTGGCTTTAACCCCACATCTTACTCTCAAATGTGCTGTGCACCCTGATCAGCGTGGCCAACCCATGCTTGGATGTAAAGTGTTTTTGAAGAAAATGCTAAGTGGAGTCCACGAAAGACGTAGGTGTGCAAGAATTATGCATCGGGTTGTGTTAGCAGGGAGTTGGAGGGGTACTCCAGGACCCCCAAACTGGAGTCCTCTAAAGGGATCTAGCCATCTGCATGCACAGAGAAAAAGGAGAATTAGTGTAAATAATCTTAATAGAATAAGTATGCGGAGAGAGAGAGAAGAAAGGATAACTGATTCCCTATTAAACACCCAAAGTTACCCATCTTTTCTTGGGTAACTACCCAGCCAAACAGCGTTGGCCCAAATGCTTGCCACAGTCTAAGGCACCTCCTGGTGGGAACCCATAGGAAAGGGATGAAAACTGCTCTGAGACAGGTCCCAGAAAGCTGAAACAAAAGGAAGAAAATTAAACTACAAATCAACATAATGGCTGCCATTGTCAGCCTCCCCACATGTCTCTTTTCAAGTGTCTTTCTCCATGCCCCCCAAGTCCCTGGTGCAAGGACAAAGCTGGGAAACAAGCAGGCCTTTCTCTCCACCTGCCTGCCATGTTGTATAGCTTAACCTGGCTACTCAGCTCTGGCCCCTCATCAGCTGGGGCACGGAACATGGTACCTCCGCTTTTCATTCAGTTGTCTCAGTTACAGTCAAAAGATACATTTCAGGGCTTCTAAGCCATGATGTGAATGTGCTACTCGGAAGCAGAGTCAGTACCAAGAAGGACCAAGCACCGACCACAGCTCCAAGAGATAATGTGCCTTCAGCAACAAGAATGCCCAAGTACATGGAGGAGGTCACAGAGGCTGAAAGACCTCACTTCAACGCTAGCCCCAACCTCCTAAATCTCTTGTCAGTATTCTAAAATGTGCACCTGACACATTATAAAAGGAATTGGAGAAGTCGTATAGGAGTACAAATATGAGAAATAACTTTATGATAAACTATTATGGATAATGGACTATGGAAAATGGAACAAAGGATGTGATACCACCAACATTTCAACTGCACTTGCTAATTTTAGACTGGGCATGTATTTGGCTTTTCTAGTTGCCAAGACAAAACAGAAGTTGAGGTGGAGGGGATATCTAATTAGTTAGGGAATTCGGTATGTGTAAGATAAAAGCAAGTCAGGTCTGTGAAACAAGCCAGTCAGTCAGAAGAGAACAGATATTAAATCATCTCCCAGGAGAAGTCTCTAGAGTGGTCAGATTCAGAGGAATATATCATGTGGAGAAAGTGGTTGCCAGGAATTGGGTGCAGGCAAGTTAGTGTTGAATGGAAACAGAGTTTCAACTTGGGAAGAAAAAAAACAAAAACCCAAAGCTCTTGGGAGTAACAGAATTACTTCTGATACTAAGTTCAAGAAGAAGTTTCTCCTTCAAAGTCCATCAGAGGGAGTGTATATGGTGCTAAGTAATATCCTCACAGCTTGCTCACAGTGGAGCATAGCTGATCCTCAGTGTAGGCTGAGGACTTGACAGCACTACGCAGTGAAAGCAGTGCATGTGGAGTGAGGGGGTTGCCTGCGGTCCAGACAAGCACCCTGATGGCTGGCAGAGTAGGGGAAGCCAGCTGCTCTCATGGCTGTGGGGGAACAACCTTCCTAGGCCCCTGCATGTGCCCCGGGGCAAACTTGTGAAAGACCCACTGGATTCAATTTAAGTGAGACTTGCAAATATTTCGCTTGACCACCCAGAATTATGAGTGATGAGAGGCTGGTGTCCCCAGGTTCCCAGTCTTCAAGGCTCATCTCTTCTGTAACTCAACTCCTGTGCCAGGAGCTGCAGGAAAGCCGGTCTTCCATTAGTCCCTCCCATTCCAGGTATTTCTGAAAACCCCAGAGGAATGACCTCTCCAGAAGTAAGGCCCTTTGTCATTTGCCATACTGTCCTGAACCTTATTCTATTCCCTCAAAGTCTCCTCTGGCTCCCCACACCACAGACTCAGTCTGTCTCCCACTTCTCCAAAACATAATCAAATCAACCTGTGATCTTATGATAAACATTTTCTTAACGCTTGGAGATAGCAGTAGGAAATTATAAAATAGCAGCCAAAAGCTTAGGTCCTGGAGACAGGGACTCCCAGCTACATTTGTCCTAGGTTCTAACTTGCCCCATGTTTCAGAGGCCATTCTTCTTTGCCCTAATAAATGATTTGACCAGGTCCCCTTTACCTAAGACCTAGGTGCTAAGAGGATGGTTCATGGATGACGTGGTGGGAGAACCTCTGGGTATATATATGTGTGTGCAATCTATTAAAAAAAAAAATATATATATATATATGTAATAGAATAAACTTGTTTACTGACCAAAAAAAAGACATAAATGCCAATAAGAAACAGAAACCTCAATCTGGCCTCTAAGTCACTGCATCAATCCTAAAGATGCACCTCTAAGTATAGACAAACGGTCATGTTATTTCACAGCACCTCTTAGGTGCTTTGTCTCAAATATCTCTGTCCCAAATATGTTTTACTTGAACAAGTTGATTTAAGGGCTTCTCCAAAATAAAGTGTCATTTCCCTCAACCATGAATCATAAAGTTGTGAGGAGTATGTCCCCATTTCTAGTTGTCATGTTTCCAAAATTGTGGGGTGCCATCTCTATTCCAGCAACACCCTTATCCCACTCCCGCGGCAGCTGAACTAAGCAGCGTCCATACTCCTTCTGGCTGTGGGTAAAATTGTTTTAAATGTTTGTGGCTTAGAAATTATTTGACTCATTTGCAAAGCAAATAAAGACTATCTAAAATTAATGTTCAGTGATGTGGGGTGCTATCTGGGAGTTTCTTTTGTTTTAAAACCACAGTCTTGCTCTACACAATTGTTATCACAGATCTAGCAGCAGGGCAAATCATTTTATTCCCTAATTAAAATCTATTTGCTCCTTCCGATGAAACTTGGATCAATGTGTCCTCACGAAAGGAATCATTGAGGTAGGGTGGTTGGCTGGTTGCAGCTGAATGCCATTGTCATTATGGATGGGGTGAGGCAGAGGTTGGTCTGGTGTAAGGGGGAGGTAGTGGTCAGCGTTTCCAGCAGGGAGGTTTTGGGCTCTGATTCCTCTTACTAAATGTGGCCTTATAGGGCATTTGGTCAACTTCAAAGCCCCACTCAGGGGTCCTCAGATCTTTTTTTCAGACTCAATCCAGTCTGATCCAAACGTGAGGGTGTGGAGGAGCGGGGGCACAGTGCTCAACTTCGTTTACTCTTGGCAACACAGATCTCAGGGGGGAAGAAAGCTGCTTAGACAGATGTAAACAGGCTCTGAGGCCCTGTGGACATCAAATAACACTAGCAAAACAACGTTTAGATGAGTTAAGTGTAAATCAATCAGAAACATATGGACTGCCTTTCCCTGAAAATACACAGGGGTTTACAAATTACAGGCACAGGGGTTTGGCAAAACGCAATTCAGGTTTTGCCAAACCTAAAATGTTTGGAGAAGATTTAAAGAAAGTAGATTGACCCCAAAAGCCTTCAGCTCTGCCCATCCCTGACACTGATAGTATCCCATATAACCACAAGCATTGAAGTGTTTGGGTTTTAAGAGATTTATATGTTGAATAAACTTAACTACTCACAACAAGTTGAGATTCTTTTCCAGACAAATGTTCATAGCAAGCTGGAACTGCCAAATGGTCACACTCCCAAAAGGGAGAAAAAGATCTACCTTTTGAGTTGGGCCCAAAGTAATATACCTAGATGTTTCAACTTGCAACAAAGCGATATAGTCTAAGCTTTGAAACCTATAATTGCATATGGTAGAGTGTCGGCTTTGCTTCTCCCCACTGCCATCTCAGGCACCTTGAGTCAGTGTGTTGGGGTTGGGCCAAGGTGGGAGATTAGTGTCCTCACTTCAGATACTCTCACATGTGGGCCATGAGGGATTTCTGTTCAGTGCAACTAGAGTGCCACAGATGCAACGATGTGGGTTTTGAGCCTCAAAAATTAAAGCATGATATACCTGATGGACCCCACCATGTGATGAGATTGAGTCCCCAGATTGGATTGGAAACAAGGCATGCAGAAGGGAAATAAGAGGATTTTGAAGTGAGGTCTCTGCCTCCACCTCTTGGAGTAGGGAGGGGAACTGGAGCTAACCAGGGCCTTCAGAAACTGCAAAACCCAGACACCTCTGCCCTTCTTTTCTCCACCATGAGAACAGCAGCATCGTGAGGGAGCTGGGCCCCAGTGTAGGCAGGAGCAGCTGAATGGAAAGGAGGCTGGGTGCACCTGAATTAAGGGGCTGTGACAGCCCCCAGAGTTTCCACAGACCAAGAATCATGAGAGACAGGAGAACTGCCTGCAGGCCCTCAAAAGAGGCACATATATGTTTCAGAAATGGTCAGATCTGCTCAGGTTTTGTACTAGGGAATGAGATAATGCAGTCACAAATCTCCTCTTCCCAACCTGGAGCCTAGCAGGCTGATGATGACATTTTTGACACTGTTGAGCTGTGACCTGAGATGTTGACCTCCTCAGGTGGGTGTGCTCACATTCTTTAGACTGTTCCAGATGCACAATGATCTCTAGGAGGCAGTGAGATAGAGCTCCCCACCACCTTCACTTCATTCCAAGGAAGAAAGGAAACTAGATTTGTTTGGGTCTTCAAGGGGTGTGCAGAGGGCATGACAGGGGGGTGTGAGGAATACTAGAGGTACAGATTTCAGCTGAAGCAACAAAACATCATCAATAGAATGGAAGCATGTAGACAGCCTTTCATTGTTTCTCTTCTCACGGAATCTCAAGCTTCTGAGAAAGTATAAGGAGGTGACATCCACACACAAACTCTTCTCCAGGCCTTCCCGCCTGGAAGGAGGACAAGTGAAAGGATCTGGAGAACACGCTGTGCTATCATAGGTGCAGAGAGCAGCTTAGACAGGGCTGGCCTCGGCCTCACTGAGAAGCTGGGTCTCTCATCTCAGGTCGCTTCATGGGTCCAAGAGGCAAGGCTTCCAGTAGAGAAGACAGGTGTCTGGTATTTCACCAAATAGGACAGGATTTTGGGGCAGAGAACAGCAAAAATATAGGCTAGAAATTATATTGCCTTTTTAAAAGGCCTTGCTTCTAGCTCTACTTATAATAGTTAAGATATGGAAATTGTCTAAATGCCCTAAAACAGATTTGTGGATCAAGATATGGTTTATATGCATGATGATATATTACTCAGCTATCAAAAAGATAAGCTTGTGTCATTTGCAGCAACATGGATGGAACAGGAAGGCAGTATGCTAGGAGAAGTAAGTCCAAGGAAAAAAGATAAATATCACATGGTTTCACTTATTTATGGAAGACGAAGATATTGAATGAAGGGTTAGGAAAATCTGATGCACACAGCAGGGAAAGGGAAGGAAAAGAGGTCAAAACAGGGGAGGGAAGAGCACAAGGACCTCTGGTTATGGAGCATGGGTGCTATGGTGGTTTGTGTGTGGGGGGGGGGGGGAATGGGACTACACCTGAGGGAAGAAATCAAATACTTTCCAAAAAGGAACAACAATGTAAGAACATCAATTTTAATACGATTTAATAGAAAATTCTTGTTTCTATAGTGAGGATCTCAGAGATGGGGTTTTAATAATTCTGCATGTTGGTGGTTGGCTGTAGAGACAAACTGGCCTCCTGAACTGAACAGAAATTTGGCTTCCTCTATTCCTGAAGAGAGAAACCAGGACCTGTCTTAAGAGCAGAAACTTTCTTATTTCTGAAGTTTTTCTTTAGGGACACTGAGTCACTCAAAGGTAAATCAAGTGCCTCCTTTGATCCTGACCTTGCTGTAGATCCCCTATATGCAAAGACTGTAGTTTAGACTGAGGTATCCAGAATAGAAAGTCTTCATTATTAAATAATTCTGGAACAGCCACTTAACTGGAAACTAGAAGAGAAACAGTTTTATAGTACATAGGGACTGAAAGTTCTTGGGACTAGAGCTTAAAATTTAAAATTAAACTTTTTAGCCTCCATATTTTACTCTTTAAATTACAATTACAAATATGCATTAATTCACAGACCCAAAAAATGATCATTTCTTTTAGAAAAAAGTCCAAAATATTTGCAAATAGGACTGCATTCTTTGCTTTGTAGTCTAATTTTATAGCAAACTCTGAAGGGACATTTTTACAAAAGTAGACAGGAGTTTGAGTTTTCCTAAAGGCTTCCCCCATTTGTTCACTCATATTTTTCTCCTCGAAAAATTCCTTTGTAGCTCTTCTGCTTTTCCTGTTGTTAACCAGCACACCCTCCCACCCCTATTGTGAGCACCTACCTGTGATTTGAGAACACTCTTAATGTTCATAGTCCTCAATACTGTGAAATCCCCCATCTTTTGCCAGATTTCAAGCTTGACTTTGAAATAGATTTACCTCACTTGCCTGTCCTGTCAGATGTTTATAATATTCAGTCTAATTTGAAAAGGACCTGTGAAGTGGGTTGGTAGAGGAGATGACAGCATTTCATGAGCAGATATTTTTCTTATGCTGACTTTCATTTTCTTGCACAACTTTGTAACTACAAGGACTGGAATGATGAATATTTGTATAACCTCTATGATTCAGTTTATTAAAGTAGGGGGGAAGAAGTAGTCCATCTCTACAGAAATGGGGGATGGAGTACGTGTTTAGCTCTCCCCTTTCCTATCTTCTTCCTCTCTCAGGCTTTCCGAGGGGAATCCAGCAAATCCAACCTCTAGTCAAGGCCTTGAATTTGCCATGCACAGTAGTTGGGAAGGTCTGCACTGAAGTTCATGGCAGTTCACTAGATAGGAGATTGGACAAGATTTAAGTCAAAGTTGTACAGCTGTGTTCATTTGCCTGGGGGTCCGTGGAGCAAGAACTGAAAACAGTGAGCACCATGTTAGTGATCACAGGATCAGGTATCTTCAACAAGGAAGAAATAATGGAAGTTACCAGGAAATATTTTCAATTGTTCCTCCTCTGTTGCCTGTTCCCACCAGTCCTGTGGGCTAGCATTCTGCCTGGGGACCCCCTGAAATCTCAGGCAGGCCTAGAATTGACCCTTTTGGTGGAGAGAAGTCCACCAAAAGAAGACTTTTGGCCCCTTTTGACTAGAAGACTTCTGACCCCTTCTACTGAAAAGAACAGGCACAGGAACTAACCTGGCCAGATCCATGTAATAATATAAAATGTCTACTTTCTACCCCTACCCTATGCCTGGGCCTGCTTCAGGCTCATGGGTGACAGGGATGGACGGAAAGTGTGACTTTTATAGTTTCTGCTTGGAGACACACATTTCTACTTCCAACTCCTCACTGGAGGGGTCAAGGGCTCTTAGAGAATGAAAGCAGGATGGAGAAAAAGGGGGCAGAGGAATGACCTCTGACCTTGGTGTAGGATGAGTCTGTCATTTCTTGTCCAAACCAGGATATTTGAGAGGAAGTAGGTGAGCTTTATACTTACACCAGGACAACAGATGCAAAGAAGGACAGTCCTGGGCAAGCTCAACATGTAGTCATCCTATTTAAACTGATTTTCTGGAAATCTTGTATACTTGGTGGGCTTTGACACTGGCCCAGCTTCTACGGAAAATACTAAAGATAGACCTACCATGTGATCCAGTATTTCCATTCCCAGCTATCTACTTAAGAATGCCAAAATGCTAAATTAAAGGGATACATGCACTGCTGTTTGCACTGCAGTGCTATTTACAACAACCAATCTATAAAAACAGTCTTAAGTGCCCAAGGATAGAGGCATGGATTAAGATGTGGTCTATACACACAAATGGAATACCACTCCATGATCACAAATGATAAATGCATGCCATTTGCAGCAACATGAACGGGACTGGAGGGGATTATGCTAAGAAAACTATCAGATGGAAAAAAGAAAAATACTAGATGATTTCATTCACTAAGTGGAAAATAAAGAAGCAAAACAAAGGAACAATATCAAACTGAAACTAACTAACCCAAGAAATCTGACTGTAGAATAGAAGCTACTAGATGAGGAGGGGAAAGTGGAGAGCAATTATTGAGGGGGACTCAGATTACAGTTGAGGATGATGGGTACCTTGGGGAAGTGTGGGGTGGTAACATATATCTGAAGAGGTGAGAGCCTATACCTCTGAGTCATACATAGTATTGTCATACATAGTATAGCAACATTACTTCAACAACAAAAATACAATTTTAAACGAATTAAGAAGGGAGGGCATGAAGGTGGGAGGAGGCTGATTTCCCTGACCCAGGAGGGTCTTAGCTGGCTTTTCTCATTTGAAATTCCTATAACTTCTTCCTCTGCCCAGCTGTTTATATCTCCCACTTGTGCTGATGCTCTTCTGACCATTGCCCACAGATTCTCTTCTGGGGGTCCCAATGCCCCTCCAAAAGGTCCTTTTAGACCAGGAAGACAGTTCCAGGACCTGGCTCTCTTATGGAGTGCCTTAGGTCTGAGGAAACATGCTTATTGCCCTCTTGATATCATTTGAAATACATTTTCCCCTCCAATTTCTACCTCAGTTGACCTCCAACTTCTAGTAGTCAACTAAGTGTTGGAAAACCAGTCTCCAGCTGCCTTCTTTGCACCAGCACCTGCCTCACTTTGAAAAAGAAAATGGAAGAAATTGGCATTTATCTTAAGGATTTCCAAGGAAACTACAACAGAAAGGGCCCTTCTGACCATTCTTTTATGACAAATACAAAAACAGTAGTATGCCTTTCCTTTCTGTTATGAAACAGTGACCACCACTTCATTTAATCCTTACACAGCCTAATAAGCAAGGCACCAACATTACCCACACCTTGGAAGTGAAGTAATTGATGTTTGCAGAATTAAGTGAATTTGCTGCAAATTACAGTTGATAAAGTGCAAAGATTCATGTTTGTATTTCCCTCATCATAGAGGATTTGGGGATTCAGAACTCTCACTGAGTGTCACTAAGGAGACACTGCTGCTGCGAACTGGGGGCCAGTAAATTGTACTCCTCTCCATCATAGATTGGAAACCAGCTGAGGGATCAAAACACCACCTTGAATGCTGTAAAACAAACTGGAGGATGCAGCTGAACTTACAACCCTTTCAGTGCTTTCTCCTGACATGACCCCTTCCTCCTTGCCCATCAGTCTGCCTTAGGAGCAGAACTCTGTTGGGAAACCATCTGACCCTCATAGCCAATAGTACCATAACCGGAGCCCATTGCTAGTTGCAGGGGCAAGCATCAAGGTCACAAATCTGCATAGGTTCTTCATTGGTTTGGTAATTATACTGACACATCAGGCAGGGCAGGGCAGAAGTCAGGAGGGCTGGGTCCAGGGAGAGGGGTGCTGGGAAGCAGGTGAATCCCCCAGGAATCTTCACACTCTTTCTCTGGGTGCCCTATCTGGCATTCTCTCACGTTCTCGCATGCTCTTGATGCCCCTCTATCCCCTCTCTCCTAGGCTTAGGAGTGCAAACTTACACATGTGCACACTCACTGGACCACACAATCATGGGGGAAGAGGCAATAACCCAGGTGCTAATTGTACATGCTAAAGAATGAAAGTGCCTGAATATTATCCTACAGTCAGTCAGCTCTCCAAGGCAGAACTGTGTTGCTCTGTGAGGTCCAAGGAGGCACTGGTGACTTGTGTGCTACAAACATGGAGTGGAAGATACCTGAAGAGTCATTAGTGGGAGGGAAGAATTTAGAATTGTTAACTTATTTTTCAAACATGGGCCAAGTGAGATGTTAAGTGGCAAAGGGCAGGGGGCTGGGAATCATCATCAGTGGAGGAAATTCTAGATCTTTTCTCTGCCTGTGGTCAATAGTTCTCTTCCCTCCTTCCTGTATATCTGGGCTTTTGGTTAGAATGGGGTGCCAGGCACATGGAACTTGTTGCATTTGATTCCATGTTCATGAAAGCCTCTGAAGATTGTACCTAGGTCTCATCAGCACCAAGTGTCCAGTGAAGCTACAGAGACCACCTCCCCAACCCACATTTGCTTTCTGTGGCTGATTTACACAGACTTAGTGACTTAGAACAACACATTTATTATCTTAACAGTTCCTGAGGTCAGAAGTCTGAAGTGGGTGTTACCTGGCTAAAATCATGGTGTCATTAGAGCTGTATTTCTTTCTAGAAATTCTCTTATTAGCTTTTCAGCTTCTAGAGGCTGCCCATATTTCTTGGTTCCTGGCCACCTCTTTCTTCAGAGCCAGCAATGGTCAGTCAAGACTTTTCACATCACATCACCTGACATTGACATGAATTTTTCTTCTTCTTCCACCCTTCCATTTTTTAAGGAACTTGTGGTTTTACTGGGATCACCTGATAATCCAGGGAAATCTCCCTATTTTAAGGTCAACTAATTAGCAAATTTAATTCCACCATCAGCCTTAATTCTCTCATACCACAGGTTCAAGTGATAAAAATGTAAATATGTTTGGGAGATCATTATTCTGACTACCACGCACTCTGCAACCTTGCCAAGCATTGGATGGTGTATACAAGAACACACTCACACAAACACACAATCTTACTTAAGTCCTCCCAAAGAGGAAATCTGACCAATGAGCTTACTCATATCTAGTGGCTTCTGCATGTTTTATATATCTTCATGCTTTATAGATCTTCTAAATAAAGCTGATTTTTACTTTTTAAACATCAGAGATTCACAGCTTGCTGATTTTTAATCTTATATAAAATTGGAAATTCCTTAACCCAGTTAGGAACAGCATGTTGCATTCAGATATGATGTGCTGGCTATTTATTTAGTTCAGTGGTGGTAGCTGAGCGGAGCCCTTTCAGGCCTGCATGCTCTCAGGGGTGTGCTCCAAGGCTCAACCCAACCTTCACAGTCACATCTGCCCAGTTCAGAGCTGCTGCCTAGCAGTGGAAGTGTTAACTGCATGATTAAAGATCATGAGAAGAAAGAATATTTTATATTTTTAAAACCCCACAGTTATCAATCTTTATTATAAAAAACATATGTGCCTTGCCTTCTGTAGTAGACGTGTTCCTGACTGGATATATGTAAATCAAATTCTTTATAAATAGAGTCATATTTTAAATGCACTAGGGGAGCTGGCTATTTAAAGGGATCCTGCTGTGAATCTTTTTTGTCAAGCCAAGAGGCTGTTTGTGATGTTAATTTTCACCCCTTAATTTGTCTGTTTTGTAGGTTCAAATTTTCATAAAATTCTCCCAAATCATAAACCAAAGCCAGGCACACCTGTATCCTATATTTCAAGGGTGTCTTTTTCATAAGAGCTCAAAGACCTGTCAGGTGGACTGTCTCATTTATCTTCCCAACATTCTTCCAAAGGAGTCTGGGCAGTCATCATGATCCTCAAAGGAGGCATAACTGTCTCCCAAACAGCCACCGCGTTGCAGGGGGGCCATGAAAGGAGAGGCGTGCTCTGCTGAGAGCGATTCATTTTCCAATTAACAATAAGCTCTGTCCTGGGAGGAGTGCTTTGGGAGGTGTTCTTTAGAGCCCAGAATGTTCTTTTTTTTTGTTACTCTTTGTCACTACTGTCCAGAGAGAGAAACTAAAGAACAGAGAAATTAAGTGCCTATCAACGTTTTAAAGGCTTATTAAATGTCCACTCTCCTCAAAACGGCGTTTTGGAATTGGGTAGGATAAATGATATGATGGTCGGCCCAGGAGGGATCTCGAGCTTGCCATCTAGTGGTGGACATGGGTAGTGACAATGCCTAGGATACAACATTTAGGGAAACACACCTTGTGCTCCTCCACGATATTCTTCTCCCAAGGACTTCATAAATATGATCTCATTCAGTCCTTACAACACTATAGCTTTGGTTTTGCTTTTTGTATCACACAGAAACTTAGATATAAGTGGTT
The DNA here is from genome assembly GCA_004024945.1 of Uropsilus gracilis. Classification (NCBI taxonomy): domain Eukaryota; kingdom Metazoa; phylum Chordata; class Mammalia; order Eulipotyphla; family Talpidae; genus Uropsilus; species Uropsilus gracilis. The sequence continues at coordinate 40,281 of PVHY01000372.1, read as the reverse complement.
TCCTATCAGTCATAGAGCAGATAAAGGACAAGCCAGGACTTAAGTCCAAGTCTGCCTCATTCCAAAATCCTGTGCTTCACAGGTCCCTATTATTCAAAATAGGAACACACTTGGATTTTGTGGGGGCAGTGGCAGAAATGATAAGTTCTAAATCTCAGAATCAAAGAAACCCAGATAGATGCTGTTTGAAACAAGTTTTGAAAGATGAGACGGATTTCCATAGAAAACGAGAAAAAGAAATTGGACAAAGACATGAAAGAAAAAGTGAGTAGTCTATTTGCCCAGGTTACAGGAGAGTCATAGTGGTTAAATAAATCTGAAAAGGGAGGTATGGGCATATCATAGGTCTTAGATACTTCGTTATAGGATCTGAAAATCCTTCCTGTGGTGGTGGAAAGTCATGAGACCTCCTGAGAGAAGAAATAAATTCTCCGTGGAAGACAGTGCTGTCCTCAGGGTGAAGAATGTGTTTGAATCAGAAGATGAAACATTGCTATTCCACTATTTCCCCTTTAATCACCGGGCATGGTGGCGCACGCCTGTAATCCCAGCTACCTGGGAGGCTGAGGCGAGGGATCACTTGAGTCCACAGGTTTGGGACTACGCCGTGCAAAACAATGAGGTCTAATCTCTTAGAAAAAAAAATTCCCCTTCAAGAAAACAAAATCTTGGAGACACTACCCAAACCACTGATGAAGAAGGGATTATTCAGAACTGGGATCTTTGATGTCTGCCTCTCAAACTAGTAGTCTTCTTACTCCTTACTAAACAATATGGCTGGAACCCTGAACAAGAGGAAGCAGAGAAGGCAGATCCTGACCAAAGACACAATTGCCTTGTTTCCCAGCAGTGCCAGGCACAAAGAAGAGAGCTTCAGACTGTTTTTCTCTTTACTCTCTGAGATCGTCACAGATGGGGTGAGAGCCTGAAATGTAGTGCCTTTAGCTGTCAAGGCATCTGCTAACCATCCTTGCTGTCTATGCCAAGCAAGAGCAAGCTGAGCTCAGTGTGTGGGGAGAGCATGTAAGGGGAGAACAGCTATACTGAACATTATCTCTTCTTCTTGGACAAAAGTAGACTCACCCAAGTGGAGTTCCAAGGCTTTGAGCTGCAGAACCAGAGTAAGAGAAGATGGTGGGGTCTGAGGAAATCAAAAGCCCAGGTCTCTTTTATTCACCCCTACCCACCCTGGACACTTATAAATCTTTAAATATTCACCCTTCAAAGTCAGTCATACAAGTCATGAAGGAGGAGGAGACGTAGAATAAGGAGTTTTCCCTCAGTTTCTATTTTTCGGCCTGCAACATTATTCTTGCATTTGTTAAAGAGCTTGAGGAGCCTGGAAGAAAGGAAACTTAAGCGTGAAAGCCGTTATAATCATATTGTTATTAGCAGTAGTGGATTTGGCACAAGGCCTGTGCCACACAGACTCCAGAGGCCTAAGGAACTAAATAGGTGACTCAGTCTGACTCAGATGGATCTGCTCTGTCAGCCCTTGGAGGTGCTGGGAAAGCTTCCAATTGGGAAGTTGGAGGATGAATTGTACAAAGAAATGGGGAGAGGCAGGAATAAGGGGTATAACCAGATAACCAGATTCAGGGTCCCAGGAGAGTTCAAAGTAAGTGCCACCATGAAGTAAGAGTGCCAGGTCCTTTTTGTTTGGCTATTGGGCCATACTTCCCTGCTTGGGAGTGCTGGGCTCTCATAGGCAGAGATTCAGTTTTTTTTTTTGGCTTCAGGACTTGTACACACTGAAAATTCAGCTGTGGACTCACACCCTGGGAAGGTTGGGCTCCTCACTGGTCATTTCTCTAAACCTCTCTCTGTAGCAAGGTCTCAGATGCATGAAGAATATGTGACTAGTAAGCCACAGAGTGTGGGGCAACCTGGGGGAGGGCAGCAGGGACCCTGGATACTAAACTGCTGGGTGGCCAAGTTATATCTAGGCCAGGCCTGCTCTATTTCATGCCTGGAGGAGGCATAAGCTGCTTAGCACTTGGTCCTTCCCCAGAGCAGATGGACACCTCCTGCCACAGCAGCTGCTGGAAAAAAATTAAGGTTTTCACCCAGAGACCCACTTGAACCAAAGAGCTCAGGGAGAATAGCTAAGACTGGCTCCAGGAAAACAGGGATTCTGATTAGGCCTGAACTCACTCACAGGAACATTGAGAAGAACATACAAGGAGCCAACAGTGATGTCTCCAAATGCTGAATGTGAAACTCTGGTTATTCTTTGGACAATAATAAGTCCCAATTGTTGACCTGGAAGTGATATATGAGGAAATAAAGAGGAGGAAGTATTAAAACGAAAACCCAGATGACCTAAGTATACCCTTCCGAACCAGCTCCCAGTCTCCATCTTCCCCATGGAGGCCTCTGCTGAGTTACAGTCACAGCTGGGTCCCACATGGGCAAGTGCACAGCCTGGGGGCCACCTCTCCCATTGCCAAGCCGTGTGGGGTTGTGCAAGAGGCTGAAACAGACATATGGCAAGACTTTTCAAACAAACTCTGGGCTCCCCTGCCTGTCACAGCTGTCAGTCTGTGTTGGACAGAGGTCAAGAGCTGCAAATTTGTCATCAGACCTGCACCTGAATCTTGCCTCCATCACTTCTTGGCTGTGTGATTGGGGGAAGTGTTTGGATCTCTGTGAACCTTGCTTTCCTCATCTATATAATGGGGATAGTAGCAGTACCTTCCTTGGAGGGGTAAGAGAATAAGATGAAATCAATAATGCAGCTATTGGTTCAAAAGCGGGTAGGAAGCATGTAGGAAGCGTTCCAAGCACACATAGCAGTGTTCCCGGCAGTGCAACGTGCCCCAGGCTCAGGCTGCTCCCTTGCTGATGTAAGAGTAACCTGCCATGCAAGAAAGGTCTTAGTTCCGATTTCCCCAGAAATCCCTTGAGCTCTGAACTACATCTTGGTTTGGGCTCTTGCTCCAAGAAAAATGCAGATAGCATTCATGAGAAACAGGTGGGCACTTTTGTTGAAGCCACACAGCTGGAAGAGTTCACCTGTGACCACAAGCTACGAAATCTCAGCAGTGAGGCCTGCCAGTGTGGACAGCAAGAATTTTCAAGTAGCTGCAGGTATTCCCACATTGCTTCAAACCTGAGCTCCACAGATATTGCAGGGCAGAAGGTGATGAGTCCTCTTTGCCATCCAATCCATCACAGCAAAATGTTATGGGTGCCCAGGAAACACTGGGCCTGAAATGTTCCTGACAAGATCTACTAGATAGTTACATTGGACCCTTGGCTGTGATCCTGAATTGTGGGGTATTAGGGTTTCCAGTAGTCATTCTGAGGTCCAGCCTATGTTCATCTCACCCTACTTTCTGTAAACTAGTTGGAGCAGAATGTGCAACTCGCTCAAGAGGGCACCCCCAGTGATCTTTCTTACTGACTTACCATCCTCCCCACCACAGGGTATCTCAAAGAAATTCACCAGGAATAGAAAAATCCTAGCCCATAGTCATGAATCACATCGTGGCATTTCAGTCAATAATGGACTGCATACACAATGGTGGTCCTGGCAGGCTATGCCATAGATAGCTAGGTGTACAGTAGTCTATACCACCTAGGTTTGTAGGACAGCTCTTTGACACTTAAAACAAGGACAAATCCTCAGAACAAGGCATGTGTCATGGATATATATATATATATATATATAATGTCTCATTGTATGACTGCAGATTACTAGCCCAATGTAGAAAAGAAATGATACTGGAATGAGGAGCTGGACCCATATCCTGACTCAATTCTTTGTTCTGAGAGGTCTTATGTGGGTTAGCCATTTCATCAGCAAACTGGCTCCAGGGTCACTGGTCCTTGAACTTTAGACAGAACCAGGACTTGTTATCACATAGATTGCCAGTCCTACTAGAATGTCTGATATCTAAGTATCTGCCTTTTGACAAGTTTACAGGTGACACTGATATTTCTGACCCAGACACAGTACTCCACTTTAAGAACCTCTGCAACTGTGATTGCATCAGAGCCCAGATTTGCCAAGACAGGAGCATAGCAGACAGGGCATCAGATTCAGTGTTAGGTGAAACCTTCTTCCTCTTAGTCATTGTGCCAATTCCCTCAATTGTAAGTGAGGATGATAATTATCTACCTTCCAAGTGATCATAAGATAAATCTGCAAGTGGCTTGAAAGTATAACATTCCATAAATTGCAACAGATTAAATGAGGATTATTTTAAGGGTTAAAGTTCACATTGCACAGAGTTCTATAGTGCAGTGTTTGGCCCAAAGGGATTCCATGAATATTTAAATTTTTTTAAAAAAAATATCTAAAAAGTCATTGACTTCATGCCAGAGATTTGTCTCCCTCATACATCAAAACAAAACCAAACAAAACAAAAAAAAAAAAAAACCAGTAATAAAGTCACAACACATGAGATTCATATTCCAATCCTGGGTGGCCGGCACCTCCTTCTTAGCTTCTGATCCAATTTATTATTCAAATCCTTTTACCAAAGTGTGCTTCAGTGCTTAATGTGGAACCAACTGTGGATCTTGATAAGAGGAAAAGGCTGGGCTGTTTCCACTTTGCTCTTGGCAATCCTCAGGCTTCCAGTATAACTTTCTTACAAAATGAATAGTGTTGGCTCACAGAGAGAACAATCTAATCTCATCTCTTTTTTCTTTTTGAGACTAGGTCTCGCTATTTTTGCACATGGAACCACAGGCTCACATTGCCCGGGGTACCGCGGACTCAAACAATTCCCAGCCTCAGCTTCCCAGGTAGCTGGGATTACAGCTGTGCACCATCATGCCCAGCTATTTTTTTGGGACTAGGTCTCACTACGTGCCCTAGATGGGACTCCAACTGTGATCCCTAGCCCCGGCTGTGGCTTCCTAGGCTGCTGATTACAGGCATGTGCCACCATGCCCGGCCCCAATCTAATCTCATCTTCTCTACTCTGAAGATCCTTATCAAAACATTACAGACTGTCTGACTAGGAAGGGACATCTAATTCTATCTCAATTTGGATTAGTGTTTAAATGATCAAGTAGGGAGCCATTAGCATGGTAGCAATAGAAAAGCAAAAATATAACCGGCCCACCTTTTAAACATTCTTCTTATCTACTGTTTTATTTGAAGAGCTCCAATAGAGACAAAGACAAGGCCGGGCACGGTGGCTCGTGCCTGTAAGCTTCAGCCTATGAAGCGGCTGGGGCTAGGGATCGCGGTTCGAGTCCCGCCTGGGGCCCGTAGCGAGACCTAGTTCCAAAAAACTAGCTGGGTGTGGTGGCGCGTGCATGTAATCCCAGCTACCTGGGAAGCTGAGGCTGGGGACTGCTTGAGTCCGTGGTACCCCGGGGAACGAGAGCCTGTGGTTCCATGGGCAAAAATAGCGAGACCTAGTCTCAAAAAAAAAAGAGACAAAGACACAGCCAAATGAGAGAGAAGGAGGTATAAAATCCATCACCTCCTTTAAAAACACATGAATGAAATCAACATCCTGTATTCGCCCCCTTTATCATCATGACAGCCTGATCAGATAAACCACACGATGCCAAAAGCTCTAATTACTAATACTCTGGAGAATTTAAATTACCGTTAAAGACGGTAAAAAAACGGTTAAAAAACGTCTCTGGTTGCACTTCTTTATTCAACTCTGGTTGAATAAAGTGTCACTTATTTCCAGTCAACCTCTTCCAGAAAGACTCTGCCATTTCAAATGGAATTAATGGTGAGCCCTGTTACCCAGAAAAAGCATACTTCAGTTTTGAGAGATGTTTTAAAGTATCAGTTTCTAACACATAAGATTCAAAACACTACATTGTTTTTTCACATCTCGACTAGGCTTTGTTGCTAAGAGGCACCTCTAGCCAGTAAAACTTACTTTTGGTATCTGCCAAAATAAATATTACTGTCATAGACACTTCAAATAAATCTCCAGAGATCAACAAGAAATACCCTGATTTAGCTTGAATTAGTTCACACTTGTGAGAGAAACTTGAAATTCAAAAGCCAGGTCACTGAAGACCCTGTATCTTACCCTTTGCCAGATTTGACACTTAAATGCAGGTTAAGAGGGCTTTGTAAGCACAGTAATTTTTTAAATCACAAATGAGTTTAATGTCCTGGATTCCTTTGATAGTGTTTCTAAGAAATTGAACAACTTAAGTTGGAAAGAAGGGGAAAAGGGAGAGCTGAGTCTAGAATCCTGAGACCATCACTCTTGGATCTGCCTGACCCCAGGTTCTGGGAAGATTGTGAAGAGTCTGGTGGACAGTCTTGGGAGAGGTACTGCAGAATATTCTAAAAGCTCAGAACAGTTTTCATTCTGTGCCCATTTAATGGGAGAACATGTGCAGTTTGGGGGGGGGGTTGAGGGAGGATTTAGCAACCATGAGGACAGAGGGTTCATCTCTTCACTGATTCTTCCTGTTCTTTCTAAGCATCATGGGTGCTGGCAATCTGGTTAACCAAACCTTTTAAACACTGAGGGGCAACCTGAGTCACTTGTTTTCTGTTTTGCTGTAAAATGCTTTTGATGATGATGAACTTGTGCTGATGACAACCTGGAATTGCTGATGTTCCAGATTCAGGGATGACAGAGCCAAGGTAGCCAAGGTAGACTGGTGAATGTGTTTCACTAGATGCTTTTGCCATCAAGTCATAGGTCAGTGGGGATGTTTCTGAGAAATTCTTTGCTAAACCCTAACTAGATCACAAAACCTAAATGAGCAGAAGCATGGGAAGCAAATGTTTGATAGGGAGACAGTGAATTCTGGTTTCACAATTCTAGATTCTTTGAACAAAGACTAGCCCGTTTTATAAGCTTTCATGTGGGAAAAAAACATCACCCAATAGTTGCGCAAGAGGCAAGAGGTGTTGGAAGGTTGCACAGATGCAGTTTGCAACCTTGCCTCCATCTACCATTGACTGATCACATTCCACAGTTCACTTAAGATTGGATGTCTGGCCCTGAGATTCATCTACTTCTTCCCAACCTTATCTCTACTTCTCTTGACAACTACAGTAAACTCCTAGAGACTTTCAGCCCCCAGAACTCACTCTCTCTACCTTCCTGCAGTAATCTTTCAAAAACCCTAAAATGCCCACTTCATCCTCTGCTTAAATCTCCATCACCCACAGAATTATAATACAAAGTACACAGTTTAGGGTTCAAGACAAAAAAAAAAATTCTTCTTGAGGAAAACAGTCAAAAAAAAAAAAAAGGAATGAAACACACGTTAAGTCTCAGGAAAGACTAAGCCCTGAGTTTTGTCTGTTCTAAGAAAGGGATAACTCTATGAGTAAGTTTAAATTGCCTTTTGTGAGAATGGTTCCATATGTGTAATATTGGTTCTTCATGGATTCCAAACCAGTTTATAATGGATTCTGAGAACACAAACCACTGGTAAGATTGGGACTAAGCATGTCATTTGAATTATTGTTTAAATAGCAATGAAATGGAACTATAACAGAACATCACATCTGATTGTTAATGCCTTTCACAGTAAAAACTTACCATTTTAACTTATGGATACAGCCAGCTGCTTAGAAAACTGTTATCAGCCCATCATATAGATGAATGGTGAGGTTTACATTTTAGAGCAAACTAATGGGAATGAGGTGTCTTGAACTTGATTGATTACTTTAGGATTGGTTGATGTTTCTGAATTTCAAAATTAAAATATGTTAAATGCGTAAGATTAGAATCCTTAATAACAAAGGTGGCTTATCTTTAAGGAAGACACTTGTATGACATTTTCTCTTTATCTCATCTCTTTATGAACAGGGGCATGCTTTTGCTCATCATTCATATTCTTCACACCTGGCATATATTAATGAATTATTGAGAATACACCCTTCAACACTGTTTGTCAAAAGATGATTCCTCATCTTTTTATTCCATGTCTAGCATAGAAAATGTTTGCTCGTCTTTAGAACTTATGTAACAGGAATTAAGACATATTATCTCACTTAAATCTCAAAGTAACTGATGCTTAGTGTTATCCCATTGTGCAGATGAGGAAACTCTGCCTTAGGTTAACCTGGTCAAGGCCAGACAGTAATTATGGCTCCAAGGTCCATGTTCTTAGTACCACACTCTTGCCTCTTTTCCATGAACAACCATTTGGAGATCTTGCTATACTTTGTAACTACATATTTCAGAGGAGACTCTGAGTTGTGTAACTATAAGACTCTCCAGAAACAAATTGTGTATGATGATGGGAAATTAATGTGGTCAGTTCTGAAACTTATGGGAGTACATGAGATCCAGTGAAGCCTGAGATCTGTTACCAAAATAAAAAAGCAACAATATTAAGTTTTTCTTGCAGTGTATAGTAACTCCAGGAAGATGGTCATGTAGTTTTGAATAAATACAGCCCAATGGTGGGATGAAAGATACAGTAACTAGCCAATCTTTTAAGGATTATCTTCTCATGAATCCCCAGTCACTGTTTTCAAACCCAAAAATAATCTATTCAATGGACTTTACTCTCTCACAGAATGAAGTAGATGAAAGACAAAAAAAAAAAAAAAAAAAAAAAAAAAAAAAAAAAAAAAAAAAAAAAAAAACCACTTACAATTTTCCTGTTGTTCTCCCTTATACCTTATAGGCTTTGAGTGCTCACCTATCATCTAGAAGTTCATTTTATCTTAAATGAGCACGAAATATATTTAAATGTTGTTATCTATTAGTCTTAAGGTATTAGAGGAAACATACCAAACCACAAAGACAACAGGAACTTCATATAATGTTGTATGATTAACTAGCTATTCCTAAAGTAGGAAAATAGAATACTTGGGGTTTGTAGTCAATTTTGTTGTTGATACTTTTTAGACTTTTTGTCATGCTGCAGAGTGTCCAACCTGAGGTCTAAGGGAATAAAAGTGAGATTTAACAATGGTTATGAAGCTCAGATAACAGGTAGGGGAGGTAAGGTTTCCTTTAGAGGGAAAAAAAAAAGTGGATAGTGACTTAGAATTTGCATTTTTGCACTTGTTGCTATTGGAAGAAAACTCAGTGTTCAAATGTTGCTTTAAAAATACCTAGTGATGATAAGCATATGGTGAAAATATGCAGGTCTGGGCAACAGTCATTACATACTAAGTTTAGTTTTCAAATATTCTAAAAACCTGTAGTTCTAACAGACCAACTAATTTATAACTCAGGCAAATATCCTCATATCTCATTGCTTACAGATTATGGATAGTATCCTTTCTGTTTAAAGAATACAAATCATTTTATTGCACACAGACTGAGTTTTGTACGTATATTACTTGGCAGCCCACACTGCTTAAATATACTATATGGACACCATCTACATTTTGGAATAATCAAGTCCAGTGTCTTTTAGATCAACAGCCTCCCACTTCCTTCTCAAGAAATTTATAGATGGTAACAGTAGCAAGTTATCAGAACAAAAAATATCTATGCTACAGGCATGTAAGTACTGAGACATAAGTAGGTTGTTAGTAAAAAGTAAAAATTTGGAGTCATGAAAGTATAAATACCTCCATAATGTAACACGACTAGTATTGCCAGAGGACAGATCAGCTTTTCAATTTATTCCAACAGAGTCCGTGTTATGTTACCTGTTAGTAGTCAGTCAGCACTTGGCATCTGTCATGTCCAATTTTTATAACAACACTTTTCTATCCATTTACTAAAATCACACTGTTAAGCTCAGGTCCACTTTAACTATCTATGTCTGTGGGTATAGAAAAATTCCTTGTTTAGAAAATTTATCACGAA
>PVHY01000372.1:0-30450 GCA_004024945.1 Uropsilus gracilis | reverse complement strand
TGTCTAAACCACTCACTGTGAGTTAACGAAACTAACTTTTTGCTTTCACTCTTCCCTTTTTCAAGCTGGCTGCCTTTCCCTCACTTCCCTTCTTCTTATAATTAAGTGTATACCTATGTCTCCCTTGTAAATTTTTAATGTGAAATTGTAATACCATGATAGAGTACAAAGCTAAAAGCAGCAGAGGCAGAGGCATGTCTGGACAAAATATGATAACAAATAAGCCAGGAAATAATGTTAGACCAATGAAGACACAGCTATTTCTCTTGGCAACAATATCTGAGAGTGAAGGTGGTAACACTGAGTACTCAGCCCACTTGGGAACTGTCTGTCCATCAAAAATGTCGGTCAGCATCAAGGCTACGGTAGGAAATGTTAAGAAAGGACACCAAACCAGTTTCCCCTTCCCACTGAGTGTTTATTTTATAGCTTTTGCTTCAGGTAATCAACTAAAACACTTCAACAACAGAAAGCTGGCAGAATGTTAAGGAAAAGGAGTGATTATCTCTCCAGCAGATGTGGCAAAATGGTTTCAAGTTGGAAACTGCAATGCATAAATGAATCAGTGGAACAGAGGACAGGGGCAGAAAAGAGAGAAAGCAGAGGAAAAGAGTGAGCATCTTCTAACATGAACTGTAAGAAAAAAAGGCACTGTTTAGCTGTTTATATACTCAGAAAATCAAAGTCAAAATACACAATCCATGTTTTGCAAAATTACATTCGACACTGCTTTAGAGATGCCCACCTATCTGATTCACAACAAAAAGCTGTCTGAAAAAAATCAGAGAGACAGCACCAGTGTGTCTAAATCATAGGTTTAGGAGCAACATGTTTGAAAGAGATCATCACCATCAGGGTCCTTTTAAAAATAGTACTGCAAAGGTCACAGAGCTGCATGAAACTGAAATTATGGGACAAATCTGACTAAATGATCGCCCATTTCAATCTCTAAAATTTCCACCCCAGGAAATCAGAAAGTAAGCTCTACTCCACAGGAGCTGAATTGGCAGTGCATTTGAAACAGGGTTGCTTTCCTCCTCAAAAGGCCGCCTGAGTAGCAGTTTCATTGGCATCATATGACAACTTTGCACAGGGTGAATAGATGTAAAAATTTAACGCGATTGCCCTGCTTCCTCTCCAAATAAATGGCACTCATTTATGAAAAGACAAATTTTCAAATCATAAAGTAGAAGCACCTGGGCCTATTAAAAACAAACTTCATGAAAGGTTACAGTACCGGGTGCTTCTCATAATAAAGAATTCTAGGGCCATAGGTGTGTCTGAGAATGATAAATGGGAAAACCCAAATAGATGGTTTACACAGATGCTCTCTACGTAGAATATGAATATAAATTAAAATACCAGTGATGCATTTGGGAACCAGTCTTTAAATTATCGACTGCTTTTAGAAATTTTTGTTTTTATTAGAAAAAGAGAATCATCATTGTCTACAAACTATTTTCTAACTATGCAAATACAATGAGCAAATCATCTGAAATATCAAAATACTGTTTGTAAATCACTGATGGCACTAACCGTTTTAGGAATTTTTCAAGAGGACATAAATTGAGAGAGCAACAGTATATTTCAAAGTATTGTCATTAACTAAATTTCAAGGACAGAAAATGAAATTTAAAGATTAAAAGTCAGTAGGTTTAAGTTCTCTGGTTTTCAATACTTTAAAGCCAACCATCAGGAATCCAGAAACACCCGATACATTCAAAGTTGCACAGATTTGTATGGAAGATGGAAAAGTAATCTCCATGCATATTTAAGTGTTGCTATGAGATATATTTAAGTGATAATTTACAGATTAAAGCTTGGTAAAATAAAAATATAACCTTCCCATTACATTTTAAAACAGTCACAGTAATTTATCAACAGTTGCCATTTCACAGCAATTAGAAAACAGTTGATACAAGTGAAAAAAATATTTTTCCTTTCTAAGGAAATAACATATATATATATATATATATACACACACACACACATAACATTATCTTTAAAATTCAAAGTGGTTAATCTGCTTTTGTATTATAAAAAAAAATTCCCTATGATCAAAATACTGAAAAAGCACAAAGGCTGAAAAAAGAAAATCACATTTACCACTTTAAAAAAATACATTATTGTCTCAGTGGTTCTAATTATCTCACTGATTATAAAGTTAGCTATGGTAAGGATGCTGCACTTGTCAGAATCCTAGGACTGTATTGGACTAGATGAACTTTAATCCAACTTTCTCTTGGTATCCAGAAAGGATACTCCTAAATTCACTCTCAAAAATGCTAGGGATAAAAGCCCTTACCCTGAACTGTTAAATGAAAAAGAAATACACCCACCTGGAAGCAATCTAAGTCATAAAAGTACATGAATCTGTGAGAGACACCACCTGAATCAGAAAGCTATCTTTTGGCTCGAAGTTGGGAGCTTTTGGAAGGAGATGAACACTTTTTGGCCTCTACAGTACAGAGTCAAAAATGATTTCTCCATAAATAATAATTTCTCTGTTAGAGGGGTTGGTAAACTACAACCCAAGGTCCATATCATGAATGTCATCTGTTTTCTTAATAAGGTTTTACTGGAACATAGCCACATGTTCTCATTTACGAATTGACTATAGCTACTTTTGTGCTGAAATGGCAGAGCTGGATCGCTGAGGCAGAGACTATATGACCCACAAAGCCTAAAATATTTGCCTGCTGGTCCTTTATAGCAAAATTCTACTGATCCCTTGATCTAGTGCACTACATGCTACTCAACTCAAAAAGTTAACACACCCCAAGGTTTTAACATATACTCCAAGAAAAACCTTCTTACTGGAGACACAGGATCCTTGGCAGATAAAGGTCAGATACTCCCATCATTAAGTGTTGTTTACTTTTGGGAAAGGAAATTATTTGTATATATTTTCAATAAATATCTGTAAAAGTGAATAAATATCAAGAGAGGGAGAAAAGAAGGGAAGAAGGAAGAGATTAGAGGGGAAAAGGAAAATCAAATACCAAAAGCATACCTGTCTGATTCTGATCATCTTCCTATTATTTGATGGGGGGCAAGGGAGATGAGGGAGGTCAGGGAGATGTTAAAATGATTCTGTCAACTTATTGTAAGTTTTCTTTAAATCTATTTATGAAAACTTTTTGATTAGTGTTGCCTCCTTGTCTCCCATACAATTAATAATCTTTAAAGAAACCTACCCAAAATGTTTACATGGTTTGACAAAAACTTGTTCAAGGATATTTAAACTAAAACATTAAAGATCATTCTCTTTTAGAAAACATTTCCAAAATTCTTTATATTTGTTACCCTAAGAAGGGGAAGAAGGTAAAGAATGTACAAGGCATTCAACTGTAAAATACACCTTAAAAACTAGACATATAAAAGAGCCAACATTTCTGAATGTGATATAAAATAAAATGAGAAAAAAATCCTGAATTTGAAGAGCAAATGTTCCCCTGCCTTGAATCCCCAATGAAGTCTTTTTCAAGCAGGGAACCCACCCCCCCTTACTCCAGCAGCTGTTCATGAATCTTCAAGAGTTCACAGGTGTTTCATATTTCAATGGTTGTTGAAACATGGAAGATAAAACACTGAGAAGATATTTATCAAACATGAATTTATATCACGATTAACTTTTTTGTCAACCAGCTTAAGTGGACTTTTTCTTCCTTTTTAAATGAATGGTATGAAACTATATGTTAAAGATGTTTCCTTAATACCTTCCATTTATACAGCGCTTTACAATTTCAAAGTGCTTTCACATGTCATCTGATTTAATCCTCACAACATCCCTGTGAGGTAGGTACAGCAGGTATTATTATCCTCATTTCAAGATGAGGATGCTGAGGCAAAGTGAGGTTATGTGACTTGCCCAAGGTCTCAAAGCTGACATGTAGCAGAGCCAGGACCAGAAATCAAGTTTTCAGACTCCTTGTCCAGCACTCTTTCCACTATAACAACTGCCCACAATTGTGAATGTACTATATATAAAAATTGAAAGGCTATTGAAGTTCATTTCAGTGATGTCTTAATAGTTAAGTTAAATGAAAAATATAAAAACAGTAGGTCTGATGGTTTCACTTGACATAAAATTGGTGCAAACCACTTTTGTGTAATTATAACCTTTTGGTCCAAATACATAAAATATGCAATATTTACAGCTTTTTTCTTTTTTGTAAATGCAATGCTTTAAAACACATTATAAAGCACCTTAGTAAAAATAGTCTACAAGTAAAAGTACAGAAGAAGTAGGAAAAATCCTACCCAAACCACAGCTCACTAATGGAGTTATAATGTGGAGTTACTGATGTACCAGTTTACAGTTTTACAAATAACCCATGGAGAAACAAATACTAGACTTGATTTTTTGATATCAATGTGTGGAAGCTGCTAACTAAAACTTCAGGCAATGTCAACATTCCTTAAAGTGGCTCCCCAACCCTAGATATTGGGGAGACAGAAAAGAGAAATACTGTTTTGACTCTTTTTATAATATTAGTAATGCTTTAAATTGGTTTTTAACACTTACAAATTTTCTGAAAGAAAATTAAAAGACCTACAGAAATATGGGAAATTCCAACTAGCAGAAACATTTCTAAGCAAACATTCCAATAAATTTCATGAGACATGATTCACAAAAATGAAGCACATACTGCCAAACAGGTAATAACACTATTCAGTAGCGATGTTATCTAAACTTCCCCAAGATGGAAATAGTGAATGATTCATCTTCATTCATGTTAGTTGGGGGGGAAAAAAAAAGGTTTTATCAAAAACATAGTATCAGAACTTTTTCTGAAATTGTATTTAGTCTTACAACCAGACCTGCAACATGTTTAGGTGACGTGTACAGATTTCCAGGCAGATCATCACTCTGACCAAAATTTATCCAGGGCAGGGGGAGGCTGAAACTTAACCTATTTAGAACACTGACATAGCAACCAGCACCTACTTTCTTGAAGTTAACTGTCTGTTTCCTAACTAGGTTCAAAACAAACTGTCTTATCCACCCATCTACCAGCAAATCGGGATGTGGCATGGAGAACTAAAGTGAAGACAGGGTCCACATGTTAGTTCAAGAACCTAATATTCACACCTTGTATTCAGTTCGATTTAGGGTAAATCTTTTCATAGAAAAAGTTCTGTGAGAGGATATAGAGATCTCCATCCTTTTCTCGTACAGCATGGGCTCTGATAAACTGGAACTGCTCCAGTGCAAATTCATAGAACTCATTCTCCATTTTCCAAATGTCAGACTGCTGTAGTTTTGCAATGGTTTGTTTAGTGGGGAGTTTCTTCTCTGTGGTTTTCCTAAGGTGAGATTTCTTTCCTACTTACAAAAGAAAAAAAGAAGAGGTAAATAATTCTAAGAATGTAGAAAGAGCTATGCTTTTTAATTTTAAAGAGGGTGTTAAAGTTAACATGATACTTTGTTGGACAGATAATATTGTTTGATATAATATTATCTGTTATAATATTATACTGTTGTACCTGTTATAATATTAATATGTAATATTAAATGATACTATTATATCTGATTATACTAAAACTATGATTTATTCCTTCATCATGCAAACCCTTAACCTGTTAAAACTTTAATGAGACACCAAATTGTGAAAGTAAGGATCCCCACTCAAGTGCAGTGATCACCTTACATGTTGTACTCTCAAATGCTTGGTGTTGGACATATTTTTTAAAAATATGATAAAATACCTACCTATTTTCAAACTTAACACTAATTTCACATGACCCATATTCTCTACAATTATGTATTTGAAGTGAGGGGGTGTAATAAAAAGCCTAGGAAAACAACTCTGAAAATGGTATCTTACCAACCAAGAGCAAAAAACAAAACATCAGAATTAGATGAGGCCAGCACAATTTCCTATCTGTAGCTGCTGAGGCTGCTGAAGCATACTTTCAGCAGTGTAATCCAAGAGACATATACCTGTTGGTCATTATTAATGTAATTTAGTCCCACCAAGACTCTAAATGGCATCAGGCAAGTCTAATGACAGCATTCATAACAGAATCCAAATGTGTTATCTGGTGTTGAATATTACACATTTTTAAAGCTGATTCTATAATTTGTATCTTTCTACTAGTCTTACAATGCCTCCTAATTATCATCTAATGCAGAGTTACTCATTCAAAATACACTGAATGACACCATCTGTGTGCCAGCCGCTATTCTGAATTGGAAATAATAAGCAGAGAGAGAGCAGAGAGTCTGGAGTTATTTCTTGTGTGCTTTACTAAAGAAACTTCACATCACATATTTTCAAGTTGCCAACAAAGTTGGCAACAGCTTCAAAAAGATACCCATCTTTTATATACCTGTATGATAAGTTAAGAATAGCTTTAAAAAGATACCCATATTTTATATACCTGTACGATAGAGTTCTGTAGCGCCCCTGAAGAACCGAGGCAAAGCTGCTTCCAATAACATAATAAAATCTTCAAGCTCTTCAGTAACTCCCACCAGAAAGTATTCATTAATTAGGTTATACTTGGCTTGATCCATGGCCCACCTGCTTCCCACATTCCTAAACCAAAGAGAGTGAATTAAAAACCTGGTTGTAAAATCTGCAAAGTATTTTTGATGCCTGTGACACTGTGCATTATGCAGAAAAGAGATAAACACATGTACATCTAAAGTCCTCATGGTCTTTCACTAGCATCCTTTGGGAGGCACACCTGCTTTTAATTTCCTTTGCTCTATCCCACATTTCCGCTCAGCTACACAGTGCCAATTCAGACTGTGCTTGGGACACTTATGCGAACAAAGTTTAGTTTGAGGGCAGTTAAAAGAAGTGTGTGTATGTAACACATTACTGCCATCTGTTTAGTGTCAACACTAAATATAATTTTTCAATTACTCAAAATTAAACTGTTAATTTTAAGAGCACTCTAGTAAGGTCTAAGCAATCTGTGCTTAATGTTTATCTTACTCTGTAAGCTTAGGTTTTCCTGAAATTTTGGAGGCATAAAAAATCATTTGGCTAAGAATCTTACTTTCATTTTGTACACTGACAGCTAATAGGTGACTAAAGAGAGATTTAACCTTAAGTAAACTACACTTTGGGTTCTTTAAAAAGCACTGACATTCCCTAATCCTAATTCCAGCTCTGCCTATACACAGTATGATCTTCAGCTGGTGACTTCACCTTCCTATCTCCTTTACTCATGCTGGGCTAGGGAGGAAGATGAAAATTTGCGAATTTCTAAAGTCGTTCTGAATCTATGGGGTCGTCTACGGCCATACCACCCTGAACGCGCCCGATCTCGTCTGAATCTTTGGGGTCGCCCCAATAATGTCAATGACTGCAACTTATTGCAGCAATATACTTTATTGTTCTATGGTAAAGGTTGGCAAATTTTTTCCATAAAGAGGCATGGTAAATATCTTAAGAACTGCAGGCTTTATGGACCTGGTGCGGCATGAAAACAGTCAGATAAGTAAATAAATGGATTGGACTGTATTCCAATGAAACTTAACAAAAATAGGTGATGGACCAAATTTGATTCCCAGGCTATAATTCATTGATTCTTATCCTAAGGAAATGACTAAAAGCTGAAAAGACATGCTTCCAGTTTTTCTTATGTTATTTTTATGCTGTGGTATAATCACTTAAAGAGGAATTTCAGGGTCACAATAATCCATGGTCATCACGCACCACTTAACAATATCTTGGTCAACTCTGAGCCACGTGTACCACCACGGTGGTCGCAACAGGTGATAGCTGCAGTCTAGGTAAACAGCACGTTACCGTCTGTTTGTATAATGATATTCTTTGATGTTGGTACAGTGGTGATATCACCTGATACTGCAGTTCTCAGAACATATCCTATAGCTTAGTGACTCATGATTGTGCTATATCTCAAATAGTGGCCAAAAGAATACATAGTATTCCTTTGATTCTGTTATTGTTTTTAAGAAGCGACTAACTGTGCAGGTATTCTTATTTTCCCCTACTTTTCCTATTAAAATGATTGATAAGAAATATAAATTAATTTCTAAAAACCCAGCACACTCTGAGGAAACAAATTCTTTAGTAAAGATAAAATATCCTTATTCTCTATTTCATGTTTATTAGCAGACTAAATCACAACTATAACTTTGGCTTTGCTCAAAGTCAAAATCAGGTGAATGATTTACCCATGAAGCCTTTCCTCGATCTAACAAAAATGGCTGAAAACAGTAAATTTAGGAGAGAATGAGGTTTAGGAAATGATCCTTGACTTCTAATTAAGAGCTCTGCTGGAGTACAGAAATACCTATAACTCTAAGAGCAAACAAAAAAAATTTAAAAATCAGTTTTGGAAAGAACACTGCAAAGATATTATGAATGAAATTTTTTAAAATGTATTTAAAGTCAAACACAAAACTAGATGTTATTTAATCACGTTATTTTTTAATCTTTCATTAATTTTCTTATACTTTGACCTTGACCAATACATTCATGCCCGTGAGAAATAATAAAGAAGATTATCAATTAAAGCTAACTTTATTTTCATACCAGCATTCAGAGCTATGACCACAGAAGAAAGGGATTTGAAGCCAGAGTTTCTCTGGAGCACAGTCTGAGCCGCCCTCAGCTACACATTCATCAAAGGTCTGGAACAAAGATAAAAGAACACAGATGAATTGTAAACCTTAGTCTCAATTATCAAGCATCTTCATAGGGTAAGTTTGCAAATAAATGGGTGGGAAAGAGTCAGATAAGAGAGTGAATTGAAAGGGCTGGGCAGATTATGAACATTAACTTAAGATATGAAAGTCAAACATGAATTTTCTCATATCTATTTTATAAGAGTTCTTTTGCTATGTGAATGAACCCCTCATAATAATTTGATTCAGAAAATAAGCACTGGTTTATATTTTGTTTGTGTATTTATAGTTTCTAGCTCCTTACCAAAGGATATTAAATAACAAGGCTGAAGATATTGCTTGTGAAACAACCATTTAAAAAGAATATAAAGTAGGAATACATTTGAATCTTTTCACCTTTTCTCATTGAGACAAAAAAATATGTACAAAGTAGAAATGATGTCTTAGGACTTGTATGCCCTCTCCTCCAATGAATCTAACTACATTAATGAGAAAGGAAAGGGATGTGTATCTACCAAATTAATCAATTTCACTTTATTGTACTTTAATCACACTTTAACAGGTGAATATATTTAAAATGATAAAAAAAAAATACTGAGATACCAGATAGAAAGCATGCGTGCGCTGGTTGCTCAAGTGAAATATCAACTAATACTGCCAGTAACTTCTGAGAAGAGAAATAGGAAAGAGTAGAAAGAACACTTGTCCTGAGTCAAGGCTCCTGAATTTCTAGAACCAAGTTTAATCCAATGTAAGTCTTTATGGCCTCCAAACCACACTTTTCTAATTAATGAGATAAACTAAAAATTGAGAATCTATGTAAAAGGGCCAAAAGAAAAATCCTTATATTTGTCTGTGGGTAGAAGCTGTACTGGAATAAATCTCCTTCATTCTGACAACACTCAAGTATTAACAGCAAGAAGCAGCTCATTTTATTTACCTATTTCTTTTACAGATGATATTTTCCATGATAGAGTGAGAATATTTGTGACTTGGGTTTGAATGCTGCCTGAATCCAGAAAACTTAAATTTTGTGTCCTTTCTTCAAAAAAAGACATATTCTTATATAATGAACAAAAAGAATAAAGTTATTTAAAAAATCTACCACAATGACTGGTTCATTGTGGGCATCTCAATAAATAGGAAGCATTTTTCATCCATGTCTTTTTCCCCACCTTTCCTCCCTAACAGTCTAATACGGTGTTTTGTTGTTTCTTGTTCCTGTCCTCCATAGCATTTGCTCACACCCCACCACCCACCAAATGTGATTCATTTCACATACTGTCTCTTTGACACTCGTTCAATAGCCCAATTATTCATATTTCTTTGGAAAAAACTTTCAAATGTACACCTCTATAGTTAATCTATCCCTTCTTAAACATCATCTGATATCTAATGTGCATTTCCACTTAAATTTTCAGTATTACCTCATAACTCAATATTTCTGGCAACAGGATGGTATTGCCCTTTGTAATTCAGGCTCAGAAACTCAGAATACTTCTTGAACTCCTTTTTCACCTCTTATGTTTGAGGTAATGTCTTTCCAATCCACCCTTTTCAATCTTCCTTCCATTGGGATCTCAAAACATTCTTTTTCAATTCTTTTTTTAAAAGTTTTTCTTTCTTTCTTTATTTTTGAGAGTAGGTATCGCTATTTTTGCCTATGGGACCACAGGCTCACATTGCCTGGGGTACCACAGACTCAAGCAATCCCCAGCCTCAGCTTCTCAGGTACCTGGGATTACAGGCGCGCACCACCACGCCCAGCTATTTTTTTTTTTTTTTTTTGAACTAGGTCTTGCTATGTTGCCCTGGGTGGGACCGGAACCGTGATCTCCAGTCCCAGCCGCTTTCCATAGGCTAGCAATTACAGGCACATGCCACCGTGCCTGGCTTCTTTTTCAGTTTTTATAGCCACTTCCTAATTAGGTTCCTATCCTAACCTTTCTTCAAATCTGCTCTATACAGTTATCATATTAGTCTAAGTAGTTACTACTAACATTCTCTACTCAAAAACCTTCAATGGCTCCCAAGATCTTAAAACAGAAAGTCCAAAATTCCTTCTTCTGCCTTTAGAATACTTCATAGTCTCACTTCAGTGTGCCAGTCTAGCCCTAGTTGTGTAATGTCCATCTTTACCAGATCAATCTCAAGTTTCTCAAGTATGTCATAGTTACCCACGAATCTATACACCTTTGCCAACTACATTTTTCCCCTATGAAAGCACGTTCCCGCTATCAATCTAGTTTACGTGAAGATTATCCAACAACTACTATTGTCTATCATCACTCATATTTTGTTTGAACTCGTAGAAATTAGTAACTGGCATTTAGGATTCAGCTATTTTTATCAATGTACACATCCATCTTCCTCTAAAGAAATTTTCAGGTACTTAAAAATTGTGTTCTTTTCCCTCCAACTACAGTAAGAACTCCCAGGAAGGATAAAGCAGTATGCATTTGTGACCTCCACTGCACATGTCATCATGTTATGCAAATTGTTTGGATGACCAATATTCGGAAGTGGCTGGAAAGATCACACTGGAAATTTATTATTGAGGAAACAACTCCAGTGGCAATAAAGACAAAGGCTAATTTCTTAAAGCATTTTGATAGTTCCTAAAGATTCTGCTAAATTCTCCTAGAATATCAGATTAAACAGAATATCTCTGTTTCTGCCTCTACACAAACACACGTATACACATTTTAAGTGAAAACACATCAAGTAACACTTAACACTCAATAAACTCCAATTTGGTGGCTATTCCATTATTTCTGAACTTTACTGGGTGATCTGACTTAGATTTGCTGGTCTAAGCCACTTTCTAAAAAAATGTTTTATTATCATTTATACCAACTTAAAAGATATGAAAACAAAATAATCTATGTATCTATCTCTGACCCAAAGATTTCTTCCACATAGAACATGTAGAAGAAATCTCTGGCTTAGTGAATTGAATAATGATTTATCAGGAAGTTTCTGATTCCTTGCTTACCACTTCCAAAGATCATAGTATGATTTCTCTGAAGCCCAATAGGGGTGTTCTACCTTTCACAGTTCCATCTGATTAAAGCATCAGAGTGAAATGCAATGAATTACTAAGGTGATTATGGGTGAACTTAAAAATCCATACTTCCATAGTGTGTGTGAGTATGTGAGTGTGCTTGTCTATTTAAAAAACATTAAAAATGTTTTCCTTAAAGATAAGAAACTAAGATATTAATAGAAGTTATAATACTAAAAGTTGCTATCTAGTCAACTACAGACATTAAAATATATACTACTGAATAAAAAATAAATCAATATATTTTAACCCAAACTCTCTAGCTAACCAAACTGTAGCTTTGTGCTCTTGATTTTTGTAAATCAAGCAAAGAAAATCTGTATGTAATCCTCATATCTATTTTTGAACAGTAGTTTCAGGTTTGCTGGCTCATTCTAGCAATCTAAGACTTATCCAGCATCCTTTCTTTCCTTCTTCCACAGTTTGGAGGGAAAGCTCTCAGAGATTTGACCCCTTACCATTATTAAGCTTTTAGTCACGAGAGAAATAATCTTATTTAAAGTATTTGGATTTCTTTGTTTTAGAAGTTATCATCTACTCTAATTCACCTACCACTTGTTGTATTAACAATGGAAAGGAGAAAAGTAGCCTGGGTTTTGCCTTCTTTATGTTTCCTTATCAACTGGCAGGAGGATTGTGTTCCTAACGACAGCCAATAGTAGCAGGAATACACGAAAGAAAAAGTCCAAAACCTATGAATAATTAAAAAATTAGTGTAGCCAGGTTTTTTCTGTGTTTAATCAATAAAGTATTTTAAAATTTATTTTTAATTAATCATTGTTGTTTACATATTTATGTATATTTGTGTGTGTGTAGACATATATATTTATATTACATTATTGCATTCCCCAGGGTTCTCCCTCCACCTTATCACCCATGAACCTTCATGTTGATCTTCTCGTGCTCTTCCCATCCCTGATTTTTCCCCCCCTCCCCCTTCCCCTTTCCCACCCCCAAAGCTGCTTGCTCCAGTTCTGCTGTTAGTTTGTTTTGACTTTTTCTTGGCTTTTTTTTTTATTATACCTATATTCCATCTATTGGTGAGCTCATATGGTTTGTTTTTTTCTTTCTGACTTATTTCTCCTAATATGATCCCTTCTAGGTCCATCCATGTAATCACAAATGCACCATATTTGCCAGTTTTAATTGCAGAATAATATTCGATTGTGTAAATATACTAAGTCTTTTTCAACCATTCATTAGTGTGCCTGGTTTTAGCATATAACAGAGCTCTACCCCTCTCTATAGATTTAATGAATGAAGGAAAAACAAAACAACTCTTACCATCTCTGTTATACCCGAAACTTGATGAATCATTCCACTGAGACCTAAACTGAGATGAATTGCTGTGCTGACTTTGACAGTGACAAAGGCACTTGGGCTGCTCACTCATGTTACAGAATCTGTCACTCAAGTGACCTGGTCACCAAATTTTCCTGTTTCTTTATTAATTTCTGAATATTTTGGTAACAATTCAGAAATAGGATTTTCTTTTAATCAATATTCTTCTCAACAAAACTTTAAGTCCTTAAAATAAAAAGCAAAACAAACATATGACACACAGACCAGACTCATCCTTTTCCACAAACACTTGTTCTAATATAGAAGAGAATAAGAAGCTCATTGCTATGGTTCCAGATTCCACAATGCATCAACTTTAAAAACCACTACTTGTCAAATTTTAGTATAATACTAAAGAAGAATTTCCACAATTTTATAAAAAGGTCATTAAAATTCTCCCCATTTCAATGTATTTATCTGTATAAAACTGCACTTTATATACTTTAATTAAAAGGATGTATTAGAACAGACTGATTCAGCAGCTTCTGTGTCAAGTTATTTTTAAAATTTGCAAAAATATAAAATGCTTTTTACACTTTCTTTAAAATGGTTATTTGCATAAAAATACATGATTTTTATGTCACCATAAGTCAGGTTTCCTACTTCTACATTTAAATGAGTATTTTTTGAAGTCCTCAGGAAACCGGTAAATTTCAGTAGCTAACATTCACATAAACAAAAGCTCATCGGGAGTCCTCAATTTTCAAAGGGATTTCAGAGCTACTTTGGAGTAGTACTCAAAAAACAAGTTTGGGAACTAATTAATCCATATAGTTCTCTATAGTCACCAGTTCCACAATGCTGACTTTCGTATTTAATATTTCTGTCTTCCAGGTACTGGGCAAAGATTACAATAACCAAAATTCTAGTTGCAAAACAAGATAACAGAGCCTATGTTAAGTACTGGGGGAGACAAACATGAATGAAATATAACCTCTGTTTCAGGAAGCTTTGCAAACTTTTGCAGAAGCTATATATGTAAACAAGCAATTCAAATACACAAAACAAATCCCTGAGAAATAGAAATCTGAATGAAGTGTTTTGGGAGTCTTGCAAGATATATGATTAACCGGCTTGCAAGCACAGAAAAGATTTTATGGAGAGATAACATTTACAATGGACGTAAAGGTGAACAAAGAATTTTGCAGAATAAAGGAAAGACATTCTAAACAATTATATCAGATTGTTTCTACAATGCCCTGGGCAATCCTCTGAGTAATGGGGTCTTAGTAAAAGTATTCCACCAAAAACTAATCATTTAGTTTGTTTTCTTAGAAAAAAGAACACTGGTGCTGCTCTAGAGGATGTACTTAAAGAGAAGACAACTCAAACTGCATCAGCTAAGAACTGTTGCTCTTTCTTCATGTCTGCAAAAATCTGCAAAATAGTGTCTCTAAAACTAAGGATCAGTATAAAATGTCACCATCAAAACTAAGAGAACCCAAACACATACACAAATACATCAGATTAATGAATAATTACAATGATCTCAGATAAATGTTAATTAATAGAACTATAATAAAATATATAGTATAAATATATACAATAAAATATAATTAAAAATATATATAATAAAAGCACTCACTCAAGCTCTGGAATGTAAATGCATTTCTAAAAGTCACAGAAAATTACATATACTCCAAAATACCAACTAAAAGTACTTGCGGTTCTTTATATTTTTGGGTTCTTTTCTAAGTTTTCACAATAAGCAAGTAGCATATTTATAAATGATCATAAATTTTAAAAGTGTGCACACATTGTATTTCATAAACAGTTATCTTTATCAAAATCTTGAAATTAAATATTACCTTTTTGTCTCCTTGTTTTCGTCTTCTTAGCCCTGGTCTATAATCATCTCCAAATCTCAGAAAGTAATAGTAAGAAACTAGCCTCTCAATGGGATCCCTTATGACATTAATGTAAATTGGCTTCTTCTTTACACCAAATCTAAAATAGAACAAAACAAAAAAGGTGAAACTGACATTTTCCTTTGGTTTAGGGGTATTTTTATGTTTGAAGTATTGATTCTAAATGGAAAGAACATGTACTTTAAGTTAAATAAAATGGATTATGTGGCAATTAGGAAATATTTTATGATCCGTTATAAAAACATAAGCAAGAAATCAAAATCCAAAAATTACGCTGAAAATCAAATTCAAGATCAAGATCTCAGCCAAAAAGTTGAGACGCAAAACTGCTGAAGATAATGGTAAGAGGGGGAAACTGAATGAAAAATAATTTTAGACTTGACTGGCAAGAATTAAATAAAATATTTTAATTATTTATAGCAAGTTTTTTTTTGTTTTTTGTTTTTTTTTTTACTTTTAATTCACCAAACTAGATGAACATGATCAAGGAATACATCATAAATCCACCTAAGTGCAGTTATTTGAATCTACCTTCTAATGCTGACTTCGACAAGATAGAAGTAAAAGACATTATATTTTACACATTATTGCCTTAGGAAATGATAGCTGAAGATACAAGAAGTCTTTCGTTTAGCAATCAAGGCTGACCCTAGAATTATCCAGCTGCCTTAGTTCTAATCCTGAAACCTTGCAGTTATGACTCTGCAATTTCCCTTTATTTTAAGTTAGTACAGTTACCAAATCCTTTAACAATCTGTGGCAAGGCTTTGAGTACATTTTTAAGTACACTGTATGATTTTAATGAGATAGCAGGTGAACTCACTCTGAACATAGATAAGAACTACTGTGTGTAAATCAGGATAAGGTTATATAGAGATGAAAGCAAAGGATTATTACAGAAAACAGGCATGATAAAAATAGCATCTGAGCCATTCAGCTCAACTGGTTAGGAAACAAGCATCCTTTCCAGGTTTAACTCTTTTGTCAACCAGATAGCTTTTTACAGGGGAAGAATTTATGTTCTGGGGACTCTGGTCAGTTTGAGCTATGTCTCCTGAGTTTTCCTAAGGAGACGGAAAAATACAAAAGCCACATTCTCTTCAAGAAAATAAAACTATTGTTGAACTGTTAG
Organism: Uropsilus gracilis; assembly: GCA_004024945.1. NCBI lineage: Eukaryota > Metazoa > Chordata > Mammalia > Eulipotyphla > Talpidae > Uropsilus > Uropsilus gracilis. The sequence goes on along the minus strand of PVHY01000372.1, from coordinate 14,434 downwards.
AACATGACTTTCCTAGGAAAAGAACAATGTATTTGATAGGAATCCATGATGTTATATGAAGATCAAAAGGGAAAAAAAAGTCACCAGAATAGCAGATTGATAACAATGTTTTAGAAGCCTTATTTTATTAGCATAAATGTATGACAAAGTGAGAAACACAAACTAGGCTCATTTTTTCACAACTATCCTCTAGAGACAGCTTAAATAGATGAGTGAACATCACAAACAGTTAAAACAACACGTTAACACTCAGAACACTTGAAAGGAACCTTGTCAATTGACTAGAAAAAACCTACATGGAAAACGTGAGGCTGATGTTGGTGAGATTGCAAAATAATGCATCCATCCACTTGGGAAAAGAACTTGGCAAATTCTGATAAATTTCATATAATCCAGTAACTCTACTTCTAGGTTTTAACTCAAGCAAAATGAAGACATATGCCCAAGCAAAACCTGTATGTAAATATTTTGGCAGCTTAATAACCTGGAACATCCCAAGTATATACAGAAATGAGTAAAGGGGTAGGGATGTGGTACAGTCATACAATGGAATACTACCTAGTATGTAATCAACTAATGACAGACATCACATTTCAAGAGCAGAACCCTAAGTGAAAGAAGTCAGACTCCAAAGGCTTGGTGACTGAGGAGATGAAGAAAAAGGTGAAAAATAGAACTGTCTAAGACAACTCTAAAATTTCTTGCTTAGATGTCCTGATGAATAAAAATGGTCACCTTCCCAAAGAGAATAATAATGAGGAAAAAAATCTTGACAATGTTTCAGTATTGTTCAGTTGGAAATATGAAATTGTTCAGTTGGAAATAAGAGCCAATAGATATTGAGACAGGAAGAAAAAGAAAATACCAGTAATGACAACATGGTAACTGAAAGAATTTTAAAAGATCAAGAACTAAGCATATCACATTCATGATCATATTTCAATGATACAACCTTTCATAATTAAAGTTACTTTAATTATCATTTCCCAAGGGGTAAACTGAAGACTTTAAGGAATGCAGTTGAGACTGCAGCACTAGAAGGGAATGGAGGTAGATGGAACTGCAGGTCTGCCTGACTGTTTGACTGATTATTTACATATCAATGTTGCAAAGAGAGCAAGTTGTACAAGGAAGATCAATGATAAGGCATCTCTTTACATATTTGCCTGAAATAACTAAATTTTTTTAAAATGTTTCTCAAGTGTTGTGACATATCTGTTAAAAGCTGTAGAAAATGGTTCAAACTTCAACTAATTCAGCAGAAAACTACAAGGTGAAAGGGATGATCTCACTTGATCTATATACTAGCCAACAAATTTATGCCTAACATATTGTCACTTTACTCCTCTCTAGGATACCTCAGACCTAAGAAGTATTTAGTTATTTGTTCCTTGTTCTGATACATCTGCTTCTTTACTGATTGACCTGAATTGTTCTGAAAAAGACAAAGAGAGGCCCATGGAGAAACCCAAAGGATAACAATGAAAGCCCATACTCATTCCTGGGACAACTTCAAAGGCATAAACCCAATGTGTGGCTAAATCAAACAGTTGAATCAAAAATTTGCAAGTATTTTTCTAAACTGATGCAGACAGGTGACCTTAGGTAACTGGATCATGAAAAATCTCAGCTGAATGAAAACAGTTTTCCTTTTCAGTAAACTTTATTTGTTATTGAGGAAAATGTTATTGTAAAAGGTTTCATAAAATGATTTTCTAATGTTTCAGTTGTAAAATTTTAAGAAAATCAAAGTAACATTGATACTGATGATAAATGGGTTATACGAAGTAAAAAGTAGGATGACATGTAATATTTTAACTGTTTTTTAATAAAACAATGGACTGATAAATTATAGAAAAAGTGAGGTTTTGGGGAACTCATTGGGACAAGAACTATAATTATTCAACATTATGTTATCTACATCCTAGGACATTTTGAAAATGTCCAACCTATGCAATTTTTTAAAAAGCAGAACAGTTTAGAATTTATGACATAAGTTTATCATATGTACCCTATCTTAAAATTATGTTTTATCAACTAGAAAGAAAGCAAAATAGTAACTGAACACTAAAGAGAAAAGTAGAAAGGAAGAACTAGGAAATGTGCTAAAAAAAAAATCAAAAACCAGATGTAAGACAAAAAGGAAAAAGGCAGGATAGAAATGCAAATATGTAATAAGAAGATATTGTTATTATTTTGGCTTGAGTAGAAGAAACAAGCTTACAAATAAAATATATGCTTCTTAGTGATCAGTATAAAGCAGAAAGAACTTTTTCATTCTCCTGCTAGAACCAGTGAAAAGCTATGTGATTTAATATTTCACCAAGTTTGACCATTTTTTCCAGAAGGCAAGTATTTTAATGGACTCCACAAGGTATTTATACCAGTCAAGAATATGTTTTAAAGAATAAAGTATCTTAAGAAGTGATTTTTTTTCCTTCCTTCCTTCCTTGTGGTGAACATGGTGAATAAAGGACACTAGTTACATCTATAATATTTCTTGACTATATACATCATAATACATTTCCACTAGTGAATTTTCCCGGTATTTGTTTAAAATCTTGTAAATGTCTTAAAAAATTTCATAATACTTTCACTTCCAATAACATGAGACTGAAAATGTTCAAACCTTTAAATGTTCACTTTAATATTTAATAAATGAGATTAATCTTTTCAAGAAGCTTTATACTTTTTCAACTGCAAGTACCCCAGCATATACCAGAGCTTCATTTTAAGTACAAGACTTTTGCCAAAAGCAAAAGCACTCAATATATTATTTTAATAATGAAAACCTAAAGTCTTAGAAACCAAGCTGTATGTGGGAAAAATAAAATCATTTATGTGAAAGGGTAACAAACATTCCATTGAAGGATAATGCAGCCCTTAGGGAAAATATGCATATGAGTGAAGTTTATGAAATTGGTTCAATGCCTCTGTAAAGAAAAATAATTAGTTTATTTTAAAGCTGCCTATAAAATGTTTTCAAATATTGCAATATGAATTATTTATACAAAAATGTATATCTAACTTTAAAGCTACCATTTTATTGAAAGATCTTGAGTGCTGTGGAAAGAACCAGAAACACAAATATATTGTTTTATGTATGTAATATATGGGATCTTCAGTTATAAATACGTGTTTTTAAAAGTTGAGACATATTGTCAATCTGGAACAGCAACATTTCACTAAACTTTTCAAATTTAAAGTATTATATTGACAGTGGGGTTTCAACATAACTTTCAAGTTTTACAGAGAATATTCTTTAAAATTGACAAAAGACATGAAGTCAAAATTGTTACTGAAACAACCAAGAAGTTTAATTTTTAAAAGAATTTTAATATTTTTGAAGTATTGCAGAAAACAAAGATTTGGGTTTGAGGTGTACTATATATACTGGTTTTCAAGTTGCAAATAAAACAATCAAATGCCTAAGTAAGTTGCAGATATTTAGAACACTCTTTTTGACCTGTTTTTGATTAGTACTTAATGTGGCAAAAACCCTACAGAGCCACAGAGTGCTTGTATCTCATTAGTTAGACTACAATTTTAGGAAATTTTCTTGAGAGAATTACAACTCATGTACTCTGATCTACCCTACCCTCCAATAAAGAAAATGTGTTTCAGGCAGATCACACAAAGGAAAATAACCATTTAAAATGAAAAGCTCTTTGGTATATATCACAATTTTAAAGCTAAAGCAGGACAGCCCAGGAAATATACACTTCTTGGTTGAGAAGCACATGCACTGGGACACCAAAAACTGAGTGATGGTAGTGTCTGCAGTCTCATTTCTCAATGACTTCATAAACAATAATTTGATGCTTTGTTGGTTAAAACTTAGACCTCTCCTGAAACAGTCTCAATCTGTTTGTACAAGAAACATAAAAGTAATAATTAAAAATAACGTTCTAGAGTATTATCTAAATTTAATTTACCTTGAATTTCAAAATTAGTGTAACAATTATCAATTTATGAACACTAGAGGGCAGTAAAACACTAGAAGGAAATATTTAAATTACTTATCTAAAAGTGACACAAGGCAAGCCAGTACATATTTTTAAATCAAATCATGAATTTATGTTAAACAAAGCATTCTTCAGTGTATGATTTTAGTGTAACTTACTTTGCAAAATCCAAATAAGAAACATGCCCATGATAAAACCCTGGTTTCATCTCTTTCCAGGAAGTTATGTTCTTTACAAAGCGTACCTAAAGAAAAAGAGAGCATAGCCGTTACTTAAGTATAAAGAAAATAAAAACCGAAGATAGCAAGACACTTTCCATTTAGGCATTTAAAATCATACGAATTTGACATTAATAGAGTTTGAAATACAAGTTTCAACTATGGGAAAGTGTAGTATGGTCTATTCGTCATATAGAGCTACTATTAACACTCTCAGAAAAACAAAGGTGCACAAAGCAGTCATTATTTCAATGCTGTAGAGTGAGTGCATCTCCACAGGGTAAAGGCATGGGTAAGTACCAAGGAGAAAGCTGAGGCAGCCAGTCAATATTTCTGCTTAGGGATGCTATCTGCATATCTGTGTGTTCTCACTTGTTAGTGACAAGTTCATCTTTATTAATGATACAACAAAAATCAGTCCTTAAACAAAAGTAATGGATGATGAATATCAAGACTTCAAAGAGTGAAAAGCAGATATCTCAAGTTTGTTGATAAAATGATTGATAATACTAAAGATGTGATAGCAGTAAACTAAAAAAATAATTTCAAAGTATGCAAAAGATTAGTTAATATGAAAAATTTTGTCAATTTAGTAAAAAAAAAATTTTAGCTGGGCATGTGGCGCCCACCTGTAGCCTAAGCACTGGGAGGCAAGACACCTGTAGCCTAAGCACTGGGAGGCAAGAGGCCTGGTATTGCTTAAATTCACGGGTTCTAGACTATCCCAGGCAACATTGCGAGACCTGGTCTTGAAAAAAACAGCCTGTGGCAGGGGCCTGTAATCCCAGCTACCTGGGAGGCTGAGGCTAGGGATCACTTGAGTCTGCGAGATCAGGACTACCCCAGGCAACATAACAAGACCTAGTCTCAAAAAAAGAGGCAATCTGTCACCCCATTGATCGACAGGGTTGATTCAGCTGATCTGGCTGGCTAGGCAGGTGTCCCCTTCCTCCCTCACCACTCCATGTGCGTCCCTCCCGAAGCAGTGAGCCTGGTCGAAGAGGACCGCCTTCCCCGAATAGAGATGAGAACCGTCCAGGGTATACGAGTAGCTGCGCTCCCCTGCTAGAACCTCCAAACAAGCTCTCAAAAAAAGAGGCAAATCAGTGAATACATAATTTCTCAAGGACAAATAATAACTATTTTTGAAAAGCAAATCTCTGCATGATAAATAGCAAATGGGTGGAATATCTTCTACATTTGCAGTAACAGTGTGGGGTCAGGGGTGGGAAGCCTGACACCCTGGGTTATATTGAAAGCATCTTTTAGTTGAAATCTCAGTCTCTAAGACATAAACAAGCCTGTCCACTGCAGCTCCTGACAATTTATCATCTTTCATTCACAATTGAGACTAGTTGGTCAGATGGCGATATTCTGGAGCATGGAATTGGTTACTAAATTATATTAACAGTAATGAAGAATGATGACTGCCTCCTGCATGAAGCCAGGGATCAGTCAGAGAAGCAGCCACATGTCACAGATCAGGGACTAGAAAAATGGAAGATTCTGTGAGCAGATTCATTTTTTTATGAAAAGCATTAACAACTCATATACTATAAGAAATAATAAAGTTGAAGGAAAAGTTATCTCAATAACTTCCTCATACATACATCCTTAAACTCTAGATAAATGTAGACAACAAAATTATGATGCCTCAGAAAATACACAATTACATTTTAGAAATTATTTTCAACATTTCCTTGCCAAAATATGTGTGATTTAGTTATCATGTTTTTTTCCTATTTGTCTTCAAGTGAGGCGCTAAATGAATTTAAAATATCAATGGTAAAAGAAAAAATTAAAAATTTGATGACTCAAAAGAGACTACTTAAAAACTGTTACATGCTGAATATAAAAAGTCTTTATAACTGCCACTTAATGGTCAATTGCTTCATACAAACATTTTGTTCTGTAAAAAATCAGTTTAAGTGTTCAGTCAAAAATGAGAGTGGAAATAGAAGACTAAGAGAACAAGGGATGGTAGGTATTGGTTCAAGGGTGCTTAGACACATTTAGCAACTCAGGTCTCTTTTTCAGAAGCTGAGATTTCATATAGACATTGTGGTAGAAGAGGAAATTGAAAGGAGATGATAGATTGAAGTCTGAGAAAATAGTGTTATAGAAGCCAAATGTTAGAGAGAATCACAGTGCAAATTGAGAGTACACTGCGGTGAAAGGCTTAGATGGAAATAAGAGTCACTTATATACTTCAAGTGTTCTTTTTCCTCCCCACCTTTCTTAAGTACAGTCAATATTAAACTAAATTGTCCCAAGGATGAATGATACTTCAGTTGCTCTGTGTTCTTCAATGTGAGGTAAAAAGCCCAGGATGCTGAATGCTATCTGAACTGCTGCAGGGCTTCTCAAATTTTAATGTGCAAATGAATCAGCTGGGAGTCTTGATAAAATGCAGATTCTGATTGAGCAGAACTGGAGTAAGGCCCCAGAGTCCACTTTCAGAATCTCCATGTGATGGTCAGATCACCAGTTGACTCTAAGAGTAAGGTTTTGGTATGTAGAAACCCAGGAACTAGTTCTTGTGGATTTATTTTTAATGTGAGGACTCTTTTTGTAGTCCCTGCAAAGAAGTCTGAGGTCTATAAACACTGTAGCAAAATAAACTTTTTTATGATATGGACATTAAAACTAGAGAAAAAATTTAAAGACCATCTTATGGACTATGGAAGGGGACACAGGACCAGAATGAACTCTGCCTACTTAGTTGTCCAGACTACTCAGAATGTCCCTCCTCCTCCTAGTTCTACACAGTGATGCCCAAAGCATAATAGAGGCAGAGTATTCCAAGAAACAAAGTTTAAATACTAATGAAATAAGAAAAAGAGCTGTGCCTCCCTTCCCATTGGACCCAGGTAGAATTCAGTGAAAGCTGGGAAAGAATCAGGCATGACTTTTCCATTGCTGTTGCCAATCTCAAACTCTTTTGTTTACAGAATCAGCATTTTGGAGGTTGAAGGGTATACGCCTATACCTCTGAGTTCTACAGAGTGTTGTAAACCCAGATTACTCAATTAAAAAAAAAAGATTACAAATATTTGACTCTTGAGAAATGGTTGCACAATATGAGAAAAATTCAGGTGGGCTATTATTGCTCTTATATTCTCTACAATGCCTTCATTGTTAAAGTATGCAAAATATACAGAATCCTTTCTCTAATCACCAACTAAGAGAATACAGAAGACAACATACTTTATATGCATATGTATTTCTTTCCTTTCAGGTCAACTTTTAACTAAAGCAATGTATGAAAACATGTCTCATAAATAAAGCTTTCATAAAGAAGGAAAAGAAGCATTAGCAAACAAATGATATCAGTTAAGACTAAACTGGTCATGACACTAATGGGAAGAATAGACTGAGGATTTAGAAATGTCATTTAACATACTACTGAAATTCCAGAGCATCTAAATCTCTTCTTTGTAAGTGGTCTTTAAGAATATAACCTAATTAACCTACCCCTCTGAAGTACAGTACTTCTTAAATGTTTTCTTTTTAAAGTATTAATTTATCTACTTTTACCCATGTGTAATATTTATCTTCTTTTCCAGAATTCCCCTACCCTATTCACTTCATCTTCAGTTTTTCCCTTTTTGTTAAGCTAGTTATATTTCTGCCTTGTCACCTCCCCTGACTCATTTGTCCTGTAGAGAGCAATCAGAGGAAATGGAGCCTAGGTGAGCCAGCTTCTACTCCATCCATTTTATAGATTCTCACTGATAATGTGTGGCATGAATAAATGGCAATATGAAAGAAAAAAGGAGGAGCAAAAGGTAACATCAAATGAAGTTAAAAGAAACTGGAAACACAGCAAACTGGCCAGGAAAAAAGAAATAAAGGCATCACAGTGATTTTATTCAGAGAATTTCCATTCACCGATTGAAACAGGCTATCAAGAAGGATGTTTCAAGAAGTAGCAGTTAGAAATAGTACATGAAAAGAGATGTTTTCATGACTAGCCTGGAGCAGAGCCTCAACTGTGATTTTGTCAGATTTTATAACTCAAGCAGAGTCAGACTAGCAAGTAATCAGAAGAGACCTTAAGGGAAAACACCAGTAATGTAGGTAGTGTTGATGTGATTTATTTGCTAGTCGAATCAGACCTGACCCAAAGCTACAAAAAAAAAAGCACCATCTCACTAAGTGTATCCAAACCTATATGTTTAATATGATTCATCCCAACATTATGATTATCTGTGATCATAAGAGAATTGCTTTCACTAACTAAAAGTAAGAATGTCATCCTGAACACCCTGGCCAAGCTCCAACTTTGTAATTATTACATATTGAATGAATACTACTATTAACTTGGGTAATTACTATATACCAAACTCGTACTCAGGCATATACTTAAAATAAACATCCATAATACAGCTGTGAGTAGTTTCATGAGACTCAAATAGAGGAGAAGGTTTCTATGCAAAAAAGAAAACTGAGTAATAGAATAAAACACGCAAGAAGTTCAGCAGTAATATGATACAATATCTTCACTAAAGCTCTAACTATGCTGTTCAATTCTTTTATTCTGTGGGAAGGGGATATCTGCCACAAATCACCTGAGGTAGATCATATTACCATCAGAGGAATTCACTCTGCCAGTAACTATCATGTTATTATGCTTCACTAAGAATTACTTTAGACACTAAGTTGGTTCATTTATTTATTCATTCATTAAAAAATGTATGGAGTATCTATTATGTCTCAGGTACAGTTCTAAGCACAGGGAATACAGTGATGAACAAGACTGACATTCCCATGCTTAAGAAGTTTATATTATAACAGAGGAACTTATAAATAAATTAATAAGTATTTAGAAGGATAGAAAAAGAACAATGATACACTGTAACTTAGAATAGGTATTTAATACAAAAGGTTTTTCTAAGGGGTATCATTTAAGCTAAAACCTTACATGGATAACATGAAAGTAGTCATATGGTGTCTTAAAGAGTACATTCTAACAGAAAATACAAAGGTCTCTCTAAGTAGGAAAGGCTAGGTGTATTTAATGAACCAAGAGCCCGCTGTAGTTAGTATGGAAGAGTCTGGAGTAATGGATAAGGGCTTGATTAAATAAGGGCCTGTTGACCTAGATAAGGAATTTGGATTTGCTGGGGAAGTAGGAAGAAGAATTTAAAAATAAGTATAAAAATAAATAACTAACTAAAGACAAGTATCTCACCATTATACCACAGTGAATCTACATCTATAAGAAGTAGGCTCTAATATTCATCTTCCCTTAGCAATACTGAGAATCAAGTTCTAGAGCTTTGCAACTCAGCCTGTGAATCAAGGACAAGAGCATAAGTGGGAGCTTTTTAGAAATTCAGAATATAAGGTTCCATCTCAGTCTTTCTGCATCATAATCTATATTTCAACTGGTGACTACAGTATACATATTATAGGTTCAGTAGCTCTCTTCTAAAGTGTTGCTTTGTTTTAGCAGTATCTGCCAATAAAATCAAGCCGTAGGCTCTTGTAAGTGATCAGAAATTGACTTACTAGAGAATTAAAAGAAAAATAAATTATTACGTTGCCCTATAGAAAATGCAAACTCTGGATATTTCCCATGCCAAAACAGAAAGGAGTTAAACATGATCCCAGATCTAAATATATGAAGGATGCCATCACCTAGACCTATTTGACTATTATTTCAAAGATAAATACTTTCTTTTTTTGAGATTAGGTCTCACTATTTTTGCCTGTGGAACTGCAGGCTCTCGTTGCCCGGGGTACACATACTCAAGCAATCCCCAGCCTCAGCTTCCCAGGTAGCTGGGATTACAGGCGCGCACCACCACACCCAGCTATTTTTTTGGAACTAGGTCTCGCTACGGGCCCCAGGCAGGACTCGAACCATGATCCCTAGCCCTGGTCGCTTTATAGGCTGAAGCTTACAGGCACAAGCCACCGTGCCTGGCCAAAGATAGATATTTTCTACTGCAGAGATATATTCATAATAACAGAGTTAATTTCATTTTCTGATTACCTGTATCCTGCCAATTAAACGAGGAAAACCTTAAGCAAGGAAAAAATCCATCTCAAAAATGTAACTCTCATGATTGAGTTCATCCCATTCTTATTACTTAGTTTTATCATGCCTTATCTCCTCAAAAGTTTGTTTTCATTTCCATGTTCAAATTTTTTCTTATTTTATATCAGCTTCTTAATTTTGAAAAATCCCTAAACTACAATTTGAAAAATTACAGTCAACAATCTGTACAATCTTTACCAAGATTCACTGTTTCGTTCACTCTTTCACCTTCCTCACAATTTTTTTGGGAACCATTTGAAAACAAGTAGCAAACACTTTTTGAGAGGGTATCTAAGCCCTTAGACATTTTAATCAAGAATCTAATCACAGATCACACATGACCTTTGGTTTTCACTGTCCCTTTAGTTTCCTCTGGTTTAGACACAGCTCACCACACCCCCCAGGCCTGAGGATGTTAACTTTAGAAGAGTTCAGAGCAGTTTTCTACAGAATATTCTATAAAATGGATTTGCCTGTTTCTTTCAAAATGAGGTCCCGGCTAAACATTTTGGTGAGGCACATTGTTAGTTAAACATTTCAGTGCGAATACCATACACTGTTGTTTTCCTTGAAGACTCCTCATAGTTCCTGTAGCTTATGTTCTCTATATCCCCAAGTAATAAACGCCTTGGAACATATGGTCTCATTTTTTATTTCTCTGGATAGAATGAAAAACTGAATGTAAAGTTGACAACTATTTCTAAGGCCAGCAGACCATGCATAGTTATTATACATTTGGGCTTCCATGTACCAGACTGAAATATTTGGGCTTTGCCTCTAAAGTATTTTAAGAAAAATAATTAAGCATGTAAATAGTTCTATACAGTATCTAGTACAGTACACTCAAAATATATCCAGACACTAAGCAGACTGTACAACTGAGGTTGGAAGGTAAAGGAAGAATGTAGTCACTTACTGTATCATAAAAAATGTTATGAGCAAGCTGGTCCTTAAATGGCAGACTAAGATTTCAGCAGATATAATAAAAATCTTACCTTTTAAATTTCATTTAAATCAGATATTAGAAACTATCTTAGAGAAGAAAGATGAATAAAAGGGGGTCACTTAATTCTTATTTAAATGAAGAAGCAGCTAAGAACAGAAGTTCAAAAGAATATATTGAAGTATTTTTATTAAATGGGGCTCAGGGAATATCTTAAAAATTATTTTCTAGGCATCTGCTGTAACTTAGTATTTTATATTTGGATACTAAGAGTAAAATAGATCTTAGTATCTAAATATTTTATATTTAGATACTAAGAGTAAAAATATTTGTCTAACGTTACCTGTTAGACAAATAAAAGGGACATATTAACTATGAGTTGTTGGAGGAACTACTTCTAAATCAAGAGACCAGTGAATAATTTAGGTATGGTATACTAGAGAGCATTTTGTATATAGTCATCCCTAATTAAGGTCAGGTTTTTATTAAAGCATGTGAACTGAAGATTACGACTATTACTCTACTTGATCCCATAGACATAAAATTCTTTAATGCAATTAATTATTTTTAAGATAGTATTTATGCTCCTCTTCTTCTCTAGAGACAGCTCACCATAGCCCCAACCCTGCCAATGTTACCCCATCTATATACCCCCATATATATATATTTAATACATATATATATATAAAATGCCATTGAAAGAAAATCAGCAGTTTTGCTTCACCATTCAAATGTAACTTGAAAAATGTATCACTACATGATGCCTGTAAAATGCCATTTGTGGCAAGTATCTGCAGATTTATATTTTATGGAAAAAAAAACCTGGTAGATATTATTGCAAGATATCTTGTTGCTGCCAAACAACTCTGTAAAGCCAGCACAAAATTAGTCTAAAGATTGATCAAGCAAGTTAACGGTATTTTCTGGGGAAAAAAAAAAAAATCCTGCTTCCAGGTCACGACGCTTGGAAGGGAGGTCTCGAACAGGTAGCATCCTCTCATCTGGAGGGCGCAGGGGTTTGCAGGCTAGCTGCACACCACAGGGGGCAGCAAGGTCAGCTCAGAGGCCTCCATGTGGCCCCCATGTGACCCAGGGCTCTGCCACTTCACCTGGGGTTCTGGTGGGAGGAGACACACCTCTTCCAGGTCACAGCACCTGGATGGATGGGAGGCCCCGGACAGGTATGGTCCTCTCGTCCAGAGGGCGCAGGGGTGTGCAGGCCAGCAGCACACTGCTGGGTAGCCAGGTCGGTCCAGAGGCCTCCATGAGGCCCGGGGCTCCCACCCTTCCACCCCTAGCCAGCAGAAAGGAAAGGTGGAGAAAACCCCGGGGTAAGCCCCCCAAGTCTGGAGAGGCCAGGAAGGGGAACTGATGGGGTTGTAGCCCCAACCACCAGTGGATGGTTGTTGCACAGCAGCCATCTGCAGCCCAGATTGGTCGAGGCATTTGCCCCCAAGCCCAGCACAAGGGGAGATTGGGATGGCACATGCATGGACATTTGGGTCCCGCTCCCAAGTAGGGAGGTACTGGTGTGTGGGCAGGCGAGGGGGACAGAAGGGGGGTTCCCCCTTCATTTCATTACTCTCCAGCTAATCTTCAGGAGGAATAAGAACATATTTAACACAAACCCCATCATAAAACGGGTAAGGGACCAGGTAAAAATCCAGCCCACAAGCCTAAGCTAGACATAGCAGATGGACAATCAAAAGAACCAATCTAGGCAAGACAGGAGAAACATCTATAGAAACATGATACCATGAAGAAACATCTATAGAGCCATGATACCTATGTGTTCGCTGGGCCTGAAAGACTCAGGAGATGTCTTTTCTGGAGATGGCTTCGGAAAGGAAAGCCAAAGACCGGGAGCATCGGCCCCACAACAAAGCTACAAATTGAGGCGGAGGAGATCATCTACAATGGCCAATAACAGGCCGGGCACGGTGGCTCATGCTTGTAAGCTTCAGCCTATTAAGCGGCAGGGGTCAGGGATCTTGGTTTGAGTCCCGCCTGGGGCCCGTAGTGAGACCTAGTTCCAAAAAAAAAAAAAAAAAAATACAGCTGGGTGTTGGTGGTGTGCGCCTGTAATCCCAGCTACCTGGGAAGCTGAGGCTGGGGATTGCTTGAGTCTGTGGTACCCTGGGCAACAAGAGCCTGTGGTTCCATGGGCAAAAATAGCGAGACCTACTCTCAAAAAAAAGAAAAAAAAAATACAATGGCCAATCACAATTGTCTGTATCCACAGAGAAACTTCTTCACTGGCAAAGGCAGGGTTGAGACCCCCTAAATCTGATGCCAGAGCCATAAGATAAAGCAGCAAAACAACAAAGATAGGACTGGAGAAGACAGCCTCCAACAAGAAAGCATGGGAAGACCACAAATAAAAAATAGACTGGCTGCCCAATGCAAACTTAAGACTGAAAACCTACCATCAAGGCTTGCCTGGTTCCAAGAATACAGTCTTTTACCCAATGAAAGAACACTACCACAGCAAAGAAAGATACTAATGGACTTAACACAGACTAGCAAACAACAAAGAGTGGGGTGTGAAAGAATGGAGGGGGCACCTGAGGGAAGGAGGGAGGGGAGATATTCTAAAAACTGATATTCTAAATCACTGATTCTGTGATTTAAAGAATTTAAAAAATTTTTTAAAATCCTGAAATCTAAAATCATTATTTAAGCATTAAGTTTTCTTTTTAAGCCAAGATATATTTTAAAAAGCAATCATGCAAATAGGTTTAAAAATCAACTACACAATGTATAAAAACTGATTAGGGTACTTGGCCTTGAAATATACAATATTACAAAATGAATAGTCTTATGACCCACTTAGCTAAATAAGTTCATGTTTCTTCTCATTTACAAAAAGAATTGTTTGGTTTGACAGATGAATGTAAACTTTGGTCCCATGAAAAAGAGTAATTGAGGACACTGCAGAGAGCCAAGAATTATATGAGCAGATGATATGCCATATACTATTAGCCTCTACAAACAGTTCTCTAGCAATGTGAAGTTAACTGTGTGTATCAATGTCATTCTCTGCATCAGTGTAAGGATTGTGGGATAATAATCAACTCTGTAACAATAAAACAACTTCAGCTGTTTTCAAACAGATAAATACTGTCTAACTGTATCCTACAACAAATATTTCCCTAAAAGGTTATCCCACCATAGAGAGTCTTAAGTAGTTGAATGCAAATAGTATTTTTAAATATTACTCTTTCTATTCAATCCTGAAACTGGGTGGCCCTAACCCCCCCCC
>PVHY01000371.1:192966-246200 GCA_004024945.1 Uropsilus gracilis | reverse complement strand
TGTTTGCACACCCTTTATATACCCTGATTTCCCGCCTTCCAGGAAATCTGTTTCACCTAGACTATTTCACTTCTTTCTTCCCCCTGCATCCCCCTGAAGGGAAATTCCAGCTAAGGTCATTCCCCCATTTTAACATTACCTGTCCTTGAAATCTGCAATCTTAAACAGGAGACAATGGGGGGGGAGCACACCCTATCAAGACTATCAGTGCAGTGCAGACTAATTTATTTCTAACAAAGTGATTTCTAATTATCCTAATAATTACAAAAGAAACATGTAAGACTCAGAATACAACATTGTCCAAAACCTTTCTCAGTATTGTCCAAAGTCCTTTCCCAGATTGCCCCCAAATCCTCAGTCTCTCAGTCCTGATCATCTCACCAATGTCCAGACAGAGTCCATCTCCAGACGCTTGAAGACATGTTCCTTTGACTGCTCCTCCTTGTCTTCCATACTGTCTTCTCCTTGTCTCCTTCAGGTAGCAGGAACTCCACGGTGCCAAACCAGCAAAGTTCACTTTCTTCTCACGCCTAACTTTTGCACGGCCTCTTTCAGACACAAATCAAACTCAGCAAAGCAAACTCCAACACGGAGTTCAAATCTGCAAACTCCTTAACTGCATTCAGCACACGTGATGCCAGCCTGGGCCAGCCGAGGGTTGCAGGCCCTCGGTGGCCACATGGCCAAGCTCACATGGCTCACATCTTTACAAGATGGCCGATTCCCATCTCCTCTCCATACTGGAACCCCAATCCAATTGAATCCTGAAACGGACCCCCCTTCTTTGTTTGCACACCCTTTATATACCCTGATTTCCCGCCTTCCAGGAACTGTTTCACCTTGACTATTTCACTTCTTTCTTCCCCCTGCATCCCCTGAAGGGAAATTCCAGCTAAGGTCATTCCCCCATTTTAACATTACCTGTCCTTGAAATCTGCAATCTTAAACAGGAGGGGGGGGGGCACAACCTATCAGATCGAGTTACCTCTCACATACTTCACATACTTTTTTTTTTTTAGTATCTTCAAGTTCTGATTCTCAAGAAAATACAGAAGGTGTCTATAAAGGCTTTCCACTGCTTGAGAAAGGAAATTGAAAGGAATGTACATGATTTGCTCTGATGCCTGTTGTATTTATATGGATATATGTGATTTAACTCAAAAGAATAGAGGAGGGAGAAGATGAGAATTAAGAGCATATGGCTAGGAAATTAAAAGGATTATACAAGGGTTGATATCCAATAAACAAAAACCAGGTAACCTAATATTCAAGGTAGAAACAAGCTAATAATGACAAAATTTTAACTATTTCATGAAGACTTTAGACAATACTTTATATTGTCAAGGGCTTCCCCTTTTTAAATATCTCCAAGTTCATTATTTTAAAAATTATACCTACTTCTCTATTATTGCTGGCTCCTGGTGACTGTCTTCCTATTGACCTTTAAAAAGAGGATATAAGAGCTCAGACTCTAATGGAAGTATGCCCAGATAATGGCAGCAAAGATGAATCCCCAGAGGCCATACTTTAGATTCAAAGAGCCTGAGGGGAGGAAGGGATGACCTGGAAACTAAAGTAAAATCCAGAAGTGAACCCAGAAAATTGAATCTTATAGAAGGTCCCTTGATGATTTCCCTAAAAATATACTAGCAGTTCTATTATTTCAAGCCACTTAGACATAGAGCAGACAGTTCTCTAAGATCTTTCTGAGCTAAAGCAAAAAAAAAATTTCTGATGGGGAAGAGGAAAGGAACAAAAGGTCAGATATACTTATATACATTTTACGAGTGCAAAATCATAGCCATTAGATTTCATCTATCTTTGTTTGATTATGTACCATTTATTTTTGTATCATTTTGCTACTTATTTTTGTTTGTCTATTCATTCATTTATTCACTTATTGATTTGTTTATTCATTTACAATATCAGGAGAATAGTTTCAAGTCTCATTTTGAACTGACACTTTTTAAAAGAAAGTGTGGTTAGAGCACATACCCTGAGATTTATCTCTCAACAAGTTTAAGTGTAGAAGATAGTGTTGATAAAAGCAGTATTTTCAGTAGATTTCTTACACTTGCTTTACTAAAATTTTATACCTATTGATTAGTGACTCCACATTTTTCTCAGACTCCTGAGTTTATACTTTAAATAACACATTCATCACCTTGTCTTTATGTGCCAATATAGGACACCTAACTACATTATTTTAGTTGCTGGATCAGTGTTGACTTTAATATTAATGACATAATATAGGAAAGTACTCTGTAAGATCCTGACAGGCAATACATAGGTGTCCTTTTATAAAAAGAATATCTAATAAATAAATACACCATATTTATATGAAGAAAACTTTGAAGATAAATTAAAAACAAGGTCTATTCTTAGAGAGTTCTGATGCTAGGTAAATGATACACACATATTAAAACTAGCTAAAATAGAGATTAGGAAGAACATAACATATTTTTTGACTTTTGGCTTTGTAATTACCATTCATTGTCCACCCCCGTTTTCTTAATAATGATCTATGGGAATTTTCCTTATACTCTTCTCTGGTTGTGTCAACAGTAATCATGTTCTCAGTACTGATAGTCTGGTCCAGAGAACATTTTCCGTGTTTACAGAAAATAATTGGACATGGTCCAATTTGCATCAAAGGCACTTGGCTTTCTTAAAGTCAGACAGCTTATGTTGTAATTGAGGTTACAATAGCTATCTTTGGGAAAGTTCATGATTACATATATTCAGTTGTAGATAATCTAGTGTACATACTTCAAGAGCAATCAAAAAAATTTTTGACCAAGAGAGACTAAGGAATCCATTTCTTAAAATCTTTTTTAGAAATAGATGTTAGCATTTCCAGTGTACCACACTGAACATTTTAAATCATTTATACATTTTATCATCAGAAAGCAAAAATATTGGAAGGTAGAAGGTTGAATTCATTGCCATTATTTGTGTTTAATTCAGTGGAGCTGTTTGGTGAACTCTATGGTATTTATATGACGAAAATCTCATTTCTTGATTTCATTCCTGTCAACCTGAATATACTATCATTTTGACACTGACACTCTTCCTTTTAAATTCCATACCAGCTTCATGGACTTCTGGATATATATGGGAAATATTTGACTTATTTTATACAGACTTTTGCAAAATTAATTTTTCTTGCATTGGCTTTGGGTACAATAGGGAATTGAAATTTTCAACAGAATTAATTTTTAGGGCATTATTCTAGAGTTAAAGTCATTTAATCACATTAGAAAAATTTTAGAAGATTTTTATTTAAATAATCTGACATTGATGAATCACACTATGTAGGATAAATGTAGAAGAAATTTGCAGTGTTTTCATACTGAATACCAACATTATAGAATGTATTCTAATTATTTTTTTCTGTGCATTCTGTTATTCTCTGAGTGATGAACTGGTTCATTCTTTTGCCATCTTGTTAACTTTGGTGTGGTTTCCCTCTAATCAGGTTTGATTTGTGGAAGTGGAGCATTCTATTATAGAACTTAATAAACATCTAACCAAACTTACAGTCTTGAGAAAGTTTTCCCCGTTATCTCTTTTCAATGTATTGTTCAACTCAAACCAATGCTTTTATATGTCCAAAAAAATAATATTTGAGTTCTGAAAAAATATTGAGGGTAACATTTTTCTGATGAAATTTAACTTTGCCTTAGTCATTCTATCTGAAGAAACTCAAAGAAATTACCAAATCTTTAGTCCTAACAGCTAGCCCTTCTTGTTAAAAAATTTAAGACAAAGAATAAAAGAATGATAGCAACCATTTCTTACTTTATGTAGCTTTTCATTCATTTTGATTGTTATCTAAGTCATAGACTTTGTATAAGTTTCAGCAATTTACTCTTCAAGTGCTCTTTAGTTTTGTATTCTTTTCTCCAGATCTATAGTCCAGTCTAGTATAGTATATTGCATTTAGTTGTTAGATCTCTTTAGCTTTCTTTAGTCTGAAATATTGTTTTAGTTCTTCATCTTTCTTGATCTTAACATTTTTGGCATTATGCAGAATAAACTCTAAAATATTTGATATTTTGCTATATTAATGCAATCACTGTTCCAGCATCATTGAAAATAAAAATTCCTAAATATCAAGTACCCTTTGCTCTTATACATCTTGAAGTTTACTTTGAACTGGATGTTGTAGTGGGAAAGAAGAGAAACTCAAATTATTTTTCACTCATCCCCTACTCTGTGCTTCTTTACCTGTCACTACTTCTTCCTTACCTACCTCTTGCTCTTTACTGCCCTATTAGAGTCAGCAGGGGGGAGAGGTGAAGGCATAAGGTAGGAAACCATCCTTTCCTATTACTTTGACAGTCATTGTTTCTACTTTAACTTTGCTCTTCTGACTAGGACAATATTATTCTGGTAGCCACTTAGATTTAGTCTCACTTTCTGTATATGATGGGTACATCTCTGTCTTCTCTCTTTGATGTCTCCTTGATCTGGATGAAGCTCTCTCAGTTACCATCCTCCTACATGATTGAGATTTAATTTGACCATGAGAAACAAGCATCTTCTCTGTTGTCTTTGGAAGCACTGCTTGTTTCTAATATAGCTGCCTAATTTTCCTTTATAATTAAACATGCAGTTCTGCTTTCTCTCAAAATCTTTTGGGTCTGTGAGTCGGACTTGTTCCCCAAACACCCAGGGACACCTATCAAGCTTTCTAAGCTTCTAGTTAAAGTTTCGTCCACATGATTGAAAATGAGAAGACATCCTCTCCCTCCCTTTCCCCAGGGGATCAGGAAAAATAAAACAAAACACCGTAATACTTTCAATAGCCCAAAGGAAAGAGTGGTTTAATATTTCTATGATCTGTGTTTTATAGATTTCTTTAAACAATGGTTTAAAGTGGTTAGTCTGAGCATCACAGACCCAATTTTATCAGATACTTTGCCTGTCCTACCTAGGGGGTTAACTATTTTACTTTGGAATGTGATAGTAAGTGTGCTTTTGGGGAGTTTCAGCAAAAACTAACAGAGAATGTGGCCCATGTAATGTCTACTACAGCGATTAGCTATTCCATAGGCAATTAAGTAAGCCTTTGCAACTTCTACAATTCCAGAGAGAAAAAGAAGGCTTAATTTCAAATGGGATAACCTATATACAAGTAAGATTCAGTAGTAAGACTATTAATCTTCACAGCTTGGTCTATAACATATGTGGACATCAGAAGACAATACAAACATTCCCTATGGAACTTTATGGCTTGTTAGAGATTGTTTGGTTATATTAATCTATATTATATTGAATTCCCTACAGTCCAACAGGAGAATTTTCTTTCAGTTCTCAGGAGGTTATACTACTTTTGAGTAAACTTTAAAACAATGTTATGGATAATGTAATTGAAAACGTTTTACCTGTGATGACTACTATATCAACTAGAGCTTTTATTTTAACATTATAAAAATTTTAATGAGGTGGTCATGGTGATTTACAGAAATGTGCATGATTTAAGGGTATAGATTCACATCTCTTTCAATGTATTTTATGTTTGTTCATCACTGAAACAAAAAGGAGCTGAGGAGAGTGTCACGGTTGTGCGTCTTCACCTGTGTGCTCATGGTTGCAAGACATGGTTCAAGCTCAGGGAGCAACAACAACAGTGTCTATTCACAAAGGGGAATTGGGACAAAGGAAAATGTTCCTAAGGTCACAAATGGCCAATTGTCCTTCTCCAGACAATATCCACAGTGTCCAGTAATACAGACCAGAAGCTACTCAGGCAAATAGTTTTGTCTCTCAGTGTGAGTCTGAACCAATGGCTCACCAGTAAGTAGCCAACCAGGATCCAGTACCTGGGTAGTCACAGCATGGTAGTGGTCTGAGGCTTGGATGGACAGTGTCAGGCTCTGGGCCAGGTTACAGCTCTTTAGAGGCACCAGGCATAAACCAACAGTCATCCTTATGAATTCAGCTAAAGCAGAGGTTTTGAAGTTCTGCACAGGAAGCCCAGTATTTATCTGAAGTCATGTCTCCTGAAGCTGAGTCTCTCCTGAAGCCTATCCCAAGTTGAGTGAAGCCTCCACTTATATCCCCCTTTAGGGTGCCCATCATTTAAACCTGACTGCCCATGTTCCAAACCAGCTGTTTCCAAGTTTTGATTGGTGCCTGTGTGAGCCTGAACCTAATTGGTGTCTGTGGGAGCTTGAACCTGATCCGTTTTCAAAACCAGCCCAGAATTCACAACCAAGAACACACCATTGCATCCTGTCTGCCCTGCACCGTGAGTCCCGCCTCTGGGCACATAAGCTCTGTTGTATCTGAGTGGTGAAGGCCGGTTAAACCTTGCTTCTCTGTCTTCAAAACTCAATTTTTTCCTTCTCTCTTTTTTTTTTTTTCTTTTTGAATACCTAGATCATTGGCCCCAGGATGGCCATTAAACCCACCTCACTGCCATGCCTGAGCCATGGCTGATGCCTCTCAGCTGGAGGCCCTGACAACGTTCAGAGAACCAGGAGCCGTGAGGGTTACTCTTAAAGTCTCTATAAAATGTACAGACTGTAGATGTTTTATGTGCACAATGCAGGCTTATTTTATTTTCCCTTCTCTTATCTCCCTATTAATTTCACCACTTAGTTTTCTTTTACCACTTAGTATTTAAAGTTTACTTTGCAGCAAAGTGTGCATAAATTTACTAGACCATTGATGTTTTACTTCATCCTTTAAGCAAAGGATAAGACTTTTTAATTTATGAGATACTAAGTGTTCCTATATATCCTTTTATGATGGTTGAGGATTGTTGAGTTGTTGGCTTGAGGATTGCTGATCCATCCTCGTCACCAATTGTGGAGTAACCAGCCTGCTCGTGATACCCATTGCATGTAAGCAAAAGACTCTCCAATCTACATAAATTCTTATTGGTTTTAGCAATTACACAGATGAACCAGACAGGGCAAGGCAGGACCAGGGCCAGGGGTGGTGGCCAGGAGACAGTCGAGTCCTCCAAATCCCCAGAAATCTTGACATTCTGGGCTCTTTCCTTCTCTGTGTCATTTTTTTTCATACTCTCTCATGCTTGTGTCTTCTCCCTTTATCCCCACTCTACTAAGCCCAGGTGTGCTCACTTACGCATGCACACAATCATGGGATGACGATGTACTACAGGTGCTGGTTTTACAGGCTAATGGAGAAAAAGCTTGAAAAACTCACTTACTCTATAAGGATCATTTAAAATTAAGATAAAGTTGTAATTATGAGGAAATTTTCATATGTTTCTTAGATAACCCAAAGAGAGTAGGCTTATTTCCTTTCCGTCATTTTAAACAGCTTCTGCTGACATTTATAAAACATAAAATAGAACTACAGCATTCAGTGAAGCTAGCATTGAAATTGGAAAGTGAGGGCACCTAAGAAAAGACCCAAAACAGCACCATGCCTGTGCTGTGCAGGGCAGTTGAATAGAAAATATGCTCACTACACACCTCCACATCACATCAGGGGCCCCAAACAACACTAAATTTGAATACCACTAAGTTTGCAATGAATTAAGTATGAGACTAAAACCTAATGTATTACTATTTGTTGTTCATTTGCTTTTATTTGAGGATAATTTCACTGTGTATACGTATATGTATGTGTGGGTGTTTTACTTTGCTTATTGTATTAGCTTTTCATAAGTGATAGCAGTTGGCTTGTATGCTGTTTCATAACCTTTAAAAAGGGTTAATTCAATTATTACCGTTTTACTTGAATCCTATAGCAAAGAATTATCGTGGAAAGTGAGACCATTACTGTCCCCCCCCCCCGCCAAAAGAGTTTGAGTGTATATTTGATTTGTTTCAGTGTTGTTAGAAAATTAATATGGCATTATTTTTTGATGATGCCTCCCATTGTAGTCACTATAGAAATGGGCTCATAATGCCAGCTCATTCAAGGCATATAGCTTCAGGAATTAATTTTTTTCATTATATTGAAATGGTAGTTTTCTAATAGAGATACTGAATGTTGTGTATTCAAGTATCTTTAAAGGAATATTTAATTCAGAATTGAGTGCAAAGAAGCTGCAGAAGATTATTCATCCATGTAGAGACAATTATATTGTGGTAGATAATGGATTTGTGTTATTCTTAATGTCTATACATGGCTACAGCGAAACTGAAGTTGTTTTTATAACTTTTCAGTACATTGAATGAAAGAAAGTATGACAGTAGAAAGCATCTGATAAATTAAATGTGACATGTTTTTTATCCATGTAAAATGGTTTCTGAGCAGCTGGTAATTGTGAATATTTCAGCAGTCATTTTTGATGTGGAATACTTCTTTGTTCAACACTAATGAGTTGTGAGTTGTACTTTATCAAACTGGCAGTTTCCTTACTTTTGTAAATAGGTATGTGATACACCTTGTAAATGCTGGTGAAAGATACTAAAATTCACCTTTTAAATACATACAGTCTTCTCTAAATTTCATCATCACCTTTTCATCTAAGGAAAGATTTTATAAAGAAATGCTAGCATACACTGGGTGCTTAATAGATTCCATTATCAAGTTTGTATCATCATATACTCTATCCATTGGTAATCATTACAGCTCAAATCAGCTCAAAGGAAAAAACACCATTCTGCATTAGCTAAAATAGAAAATGAATGTACCAATAAATTAGTATTTTATTCTTGTCTCTTGCTTTGGACTATAAATTATTTGTGTAGACCTAAAGTGCCCTTAATTCCTCCATTACCTATAAAACTGTAAAAAATGTTTTTATAATAATCTTCAGGATCATCTCCCGAAACAGGAAGTTGATGCGTAGTCTTTCGTTTTTCATAAGTGAGGGGTATCGGATGTAATTAGAACTTAGGGCTGACTCTGTGCTTTAGCATACAGAACTGTTCAAGCTTCTAGCAAGTAATACAAAGAAATTAATCTAACTGTACTAGAAACATGGAAGTATATTAAATAAGAATTACCCAATGAGAAGTAATGATGTCAAGATCAATTATTGATGAATTATATTTTGTCAAATATAAAAGGCTGAAACTGAGGTACTGGAATGAAAAACAATTTTGAACATATTCAGTATTATTAGCAATATTAACTCATTTTTCAGAGAAGGTTAGCTATTAAGAGCCCTGTTAAAACAAGTGCAGTATTGTAAACTTTAAACAGAGATGAGTGTTAGCATTCACTTTACAACTAAACCAGTGTACTATATCCTGCTCCAGCCTTTCAAATCAACCAACACTTCTTGAATTGTTTTAAGCTTTCAGATTCCTTGTATTTCCCTGAAAAAAAGAAATCCACTGTTAATGGACACATTGTTTGACCCATAATCATCTGTATATATGGGTTAATTGCAAGGTAATAATTAAGAATTTCACTAATAGACGAGATGATGGTATCCTATGATTCTTTAGACTAATTCTTTTTCAAGGAATTTCATTTTGATATTTCTGGAAACATGCCAAAATCTGCAACCTGCAATCCCTTCCAAAACAAAGCCCAGAAATTTAAAATAAATAAAAAAGGGCTTAGATGAGTTCACAAATCATAAAGGGATGTTCTCAGAAGCTAAATACCAAAAAAGAACCCCAAAATCCAAGGTGGATCAGACATGATATGAAAACTGGGATTAGCCCAGTGCTAAATGGGGGTAATATTCACAGATGATCTAAGTTTGTATACATGTTATTTCCCTTTTACCCATGTGGCCAAAATTGTAACTAATTCTCATAAAGTGAAACCATCAAATGGTTTTTTATTACCCAAATAGACCAGAAACACTTCCTCTATTAGCATATGGTAAAAATAAGAAATATGTAATCAGCTGAAATCTACATTTAGTTTTCCCTAATTCTGCTAGCAGAAGACTCAGTGCAAGTGTTTGTTTCTTCATGCCATGCCTTAACTTTATAAATTAGTTAACCATGTATGTGTTAAGGCTTTCTTTTCTGAACTAAGCTATATCATTTTCTTCAACTACTTCTATGTAGCATGCCCTTTCATATTATAAAATTATACTAGCCTCCCCTCTTAACTTGGTTCAAATATAGTTTAGCATGTAAAAATTCTGTGTTCACTGCTTGTGGGATGAGGTGTAAACCTGTGTTATCCATTACAATGCCCACTGGCCACAAATGTGGCTGCTGTACTCTTGAAAAATGGTTAATTCAACTGAGATATTTTGTGTAGAAAATTAAGATTCTGTTGCAAATATCTATTTATAAAATTAAACATCTGATCGATAACTTTTTATTGATTACATGTTGATGTGATAATATTTTAGATATTTGGATCACATAAAACCACTAAAATTAAAAGAAAAAGAAGTATTTTTTTTTAGCTCACATTCTTGACTTTAACATGGAAGTACTTGTTGTGTGAGACATAAATGAGGTTAGTAGTTGTGCAGTTCCTTAGCACTTAGCACCTGATGCTTAATATTATCGTGATTGTTATTTGCCTATAATACAGTATCAGCATTGCATGTATTACTTTTATTCCTGTTATATCAATATGAACAGTTGTAAAGAAACACTTTTCACTTACAAAGAAACACACCATTGTGTAAATACATTCACTAACTACCTTGAAGTCACTATTCAAATTACTATTTAAAAATAATAATTAGTCACCATTTAAAATTTGTTGAAATAGTCTTTGGAATCAACTGGTCTTAGGTTGTTGTGTTTTATCTCATCATCACTTCTATGGAAACTTGGAAAACTGACTTAACATCTTTTGTTTCAGTTTTCCATATGTAGAATATAGTATTATATCTCAGAGTGGTAATGATGATTTAATGATGATTTAATTATATTACACATATAAAATGATAAACAGAGCAAAGATAAGATGCTGTTATCATCAATATCATTTTGATCATATGGACAAGAAAATGTCATTAATATTACTGAACTGACAGATTGAAGTAAATGAATTCATTCTCTCTCACACACACAAATTAATGTACTTACAGGAGAATCACAGTTGTTCAGGAAATCATTCCTCAGAAAATATAAAACACAAAAAGAATAGGAAAGGGTATTTAAGATAGTGGAGGAACCTCAAAATATAAATTGATAAGAAAAAATGTATATATGTAATCGATAAAAATAATTAAAAATAAATAAAATTAAAAATATATGCATATAATTATATATGCATACATACATTTCAAATGGCATTGTCCTCCCAAGTCATGTAGTGTGATAACACCAACTTATATACTTTAATTGTGGTGAAGGTATCAACACAGAACAACAGCATTATTTAATTCACTCTATAAAAATGTAAATTAGGCTGGGCATGGTGGCTCATGCCTGTAGGTTGGCAGCCTAGGAAGCCATGGCCAGGGTCAGGGATTGCGGTTTGAGTCCCGCCGGCGACACAAAGCGAGACCGAGTCACAAAAAAATAGCTGGGTGTGGTGGTACACGCCTGTAATCCCAGCTACCTGGGAAGCTGAGGCTGGGGATTGCTTGAGTCTGTGGTACCCCAGGCAATGGGAGTCTGCAGTCTCACAGACAAAAATCGCGAGACCCAGTCTCAAAAAAAAAAATTAATCAAAAAATTTAATTAATTAATTAATTAAACCAAAAGATTTGATCTTTAAAGAAGTGAGTTTTCATTATCTAAATACACCACTGAAATAGGTGTTTACATCCAAATAATAATGGTTAAGTCAAAAGTTCCCATAATTACTTACTGAGTAGATAAATGTTTGGTCTAGACTTTATATTACACTTACTGCTAGATGTGAATCTCTTGTCACTTCTCTGTGCCTAGGTAGTATTTTACTTAATCAAGTTGTACTTGCCTTTGCTTCCTTTGGTATATTGACATATTTTAAGAAAAAAGGAATGGTATTTATGGAAAAATCTGATGAAACATGTGTTTTGTGCTGTCTGTGATCACTATATATAAAACATGTGGGCATGCAAAAGTCCAGTTAGGCCTCTAGCTTTTTCTGCTGTTTGGAATTTGAAACATGGAATTATGTGAATCTATCTTACTTTCAAATGCATAGAAACTCTACAAAGTGTTATAAAATATTTAGCCATGATCATTTGACAGTCATAAAAGAAATAAAGAAATCATTCTGGAGTCAAAGTGGATAGCAAAACTGACATTTGTGAGTCCTCACTTTAAGGAATAATTTCTATCAAAGAGGTATATTTTAAAGATCTCATTCTATAGGTTACCTCAATGAAAATTCATGGAAAATTCTTCTCACAGAAAGGTGGGAAGAATGTTTACTGTCAATAGGCTTATATCATTAACGGGTTACATTCACAGTTCTATGAAATATTAGTTCTGTCAGCTTCTTACAATTTATGGGACTTTTGCAGACCTTCAGCAATGCAGATAAGCATTGCTGCACTTACTTGGAATATCGTATACATCCTCCCTGCGCTTTGAAAAACAAATAAAGTACATACATTTATCAATCCTGACATTGATCCCTTTCTACCTAGCTCAGCAAAGAATCATCTAAATAATACAAAATTGAAAACCTAGAAGGTCAGGCAGAATAAACAGTCTTCTATTTTATAATTGACATATTTAAGGCATACATGAATTAAATAATTCTATTCTCGGTTCAATAATGCTTTGCTTAAAAAGCATTTATCTCTAAAAGAAATATGTACACACACACTAATCTGTAGAGTTTAAGAAAAATGTAACTGGCATAAAAATTTGAATGTCAATGTATATAATCTACACTGAAATAATGTCAATTGATTTTCTACTCATGATAAAAATATTCTATGTATCTAATTTCATATTAAAGTTCCTGTTACATATTTAATTTTTATTTATCATTAGGAATATAATCTTGTGTAACTGAAATTTCAGTTTTTGTGATGTCATTTGTCACAGTGTGAGGGAACTTTGAATTTGTTTCCTCTCCAGTTTATATTTTATATTATTAGCAACTTGTAATCTCAAAGATGAGTATATGAAGTATAATACAAATTCATCTGCTAAGATATGCTTGTATACCTGACAGTTATTCAAGAAGCATTTTTATTATATAAAAGTTAGAAGGTCAAATTGTTTTTCAAAAGATATACTGTTGTCATATTTTGAAATTTTACAAGTTTCTTTTCTTTTGCCTTTTTTAAAAAGAAAATACAAAGTTTCACTGTATCTGAATTAAAATGACACACATACTCTCAAGGGCTAGGCAGTGATGTAACTGAATAAATGATTCAAGTGAGGAATATGTGGAGTTGTTGTAGCAATCTGGTTACAGTTTGCTGCAGAACTATTTAGCATTGAGAATATTTGAGAAACAAGAACCTGTTTGGGGTGGTGCACTGGCTTAGGTAAAACAGGTAACTGAGCTTCCTGTATAATGTTACTGAGGAAGATACACTTAGGGACTGTTAGTTTAGA
The DNA here is from genome assembly GCA_004024945.1 of Uropsilus gracilis. Lineage (NCBI taxonomy): Eukaryota > Metazoa > Chordata > Mammalia > Eulipotyphla > Talpidae > Uropsilus > Uropsilus gracilis. The sequence continues at coordinate 232,830 of PVHY01000371.1, read as the reverse complement.
GGCACTTACATACTTTGCATTAAAAATATTAACTTCTCACAGAGACACATTTGAAAAATATACAAGTGATAATATAAAATGTTTCATAATTTCTGTATTAATAGATGCCAATCTCTGCCTCTTCCTGTTCAACCCACAAGCATTTACAATCACATCAATATTCTTCTTTGGTTAGATGGGTTATTTCATTTGCCCTAAGTATCAGTTAGTTTAGTTCTTTGAAACATCATCAAGGTAAAGTCTGAACTCTTTTTGAATGTGTCCAAAAGCTCTTCTTAAACCCTGTCAGCATTTCCACCTCATCCTCTCTTATTCCTTTCTACCCTCTTTCTAAGTTCAAAATAGAGAAGCTCATTCATTCACGTACCTACTAATGGAAACTGTGCAGCAACAGTGAGCTAGGCAATATGGTAGACGCTGGTGTTAAGTATCAATGAACGAAAAAGACACCATCCTATTCTTGGAAGCTTTGCTTATGAAGATAGCAGACATTAAGCTAATAATTATATTTATGATACATGCCATGCAAAGTTTGCACCATGGGTTGAACTGCAGATTTCTAAGTTGTCACGTACTACTGGATCTATTCCTGCCATTCCCTGTGTGAAGTCTTTGTAAACCTTCAACCTGTATTAATTTTTTCCAATAAGTGGGACCACCATTGTACCTCCTACACATTTCTGCCTTTTACTTATTTTACTTTTCCAGGATTACACTGCATGCAATGGTTTGCCTGTATGGTTGTGTCACACTAAACTAGAATTTGCTAAGTACAAGTGCTCTGTTATCTAACTTTATAGCCATCACCTCTGGTGGGAATCAAGGCTAAACACTTAAATTTAAATCTTTAGTGAATATTTAAGGGAAAACATTGCATTGCTGAACTTTTTAAAATATGTAAATATTTAAATAAGTTAATGCCCAGAATCTAACTAGCCTTGCCAAATTCATGCGATTGTCAAAACCCAAATGATTATCAATTTTCTATGAATTGTTCTTGATTGGTTGAAAGACTACTTATTATTTGTACAATTCTGAGTTAAGAATTCACTTTTTGTTATCTATATGTCTGACTCTCATCAAGAGCTGTGACTTTTCCAGAAATCAAGTTTACTTTGAAGCTGTGACTCAGCTTGAAGTTGTCTTGCATGCATTTTCCTCTATATCCTTTGTTTACTGTTGCTCCATTTCTGTTCACCTTACTAGAACTCATTGAATGTCCCACTGACATCCATTTCTCCCAGGCCAATTTTCACCTAGATTGCTTTGAACATCACTTTACAAAGCTGGTTATTTTACTCAGTCAGTTGTCCATTTGATGTAAAGATGTGTCTGGATAGAACTGATCAAATCATTGGACAATGTCAGGCAATTAAACCACCAGGAACTATTACTGCTTTATCGACCTTCAACATTTTTCTGGAGTTCAAAATACAAAGAAAAGTACATTCCAGTGGCTTTTCAAAGGTATTCAGCTTAAACATTCAGGCCAATGTTACAAATATTCATAGAGAACCAACGTGTTAACATCTTCCGAAGCTATGATAGAAAGTTGTAAGGGTAAAGATTTGTGATGGTGGCAGTGGTAGTAGCAGCAGTGTGTGTGTGTGTGTGTGTGTGCGTGTGTGTGTGTGTGTTTGTGCAAACATTAAGTGGAGAGCTCTGACACTTCTGATTCCTTACTTATGGTTAAATTTGACCTTACCTGCAAGCTAAGTCATGACCAGTTTTCGGGCAATTTTGATGCAGGCTGGACAGAGAAGAACAGCTCATACCCCTAGTATAGATTTGCTGTTTTCTCTTAGGTTTGTTGTATCTGAGATTTCTCTCTGGACACTTTCAGGTTCAATATCAGTTATTCAGAAACTATATTCTTGACCTCTTCTTTGATTTCCTTCTTACCTAAATTTTATAATTTTCCAGACCACACCTTTAACTAGAAATGAATTTAGGAGAAAAGATTGCCTAGCACAGCTGGGGTTAAATGGAGGTATGGACCATGTCTTAGAAGGCTATTTTAGTAAATTTGTCTCTAAGTTTTTTTAGGGATTATTAAGGAGACAGGTTTTCCTTTATCTCATCTGGAATGACTCTTTTAGAATGCAAATGGCGCACAGCAACCATGAACTTAAAAATCTACTTTATTTGGTCAGAATGTCAGGTAACCTATGCAATACTTTCTACCTTCTCTTCTCTTAGACTAATGCCACAAATTGGATGAGTCACCCAGAGCTGTTCTATCATTCCTTTCTCCTCTCTGTAATAACTTATACTAAGAATTGTGCTAAGAATTTTCCATAAATTATACACAATTATCACAATATGTTTAATATTATGGTTTAAAGATATGAAGAAGGGAAGGAGTTGAAATTCAATCCATTTTAGTCTCTGACTTAATTTTGGGTACCCTAAGTCTAAAACTTCTTTCACTGTCCCTCTGAAGCAGAATGGACAGTACTGGCTAGCAGGTTACTCTGAGCTTCAAATTTATGAGTCTGCCTTGATATAGTTTTTTTTTTCTTTCTTTTGTCCTTCTCCCATTGATTCTTGTATGTCATCATTGTCCCTCAGTGTCCTTGATTTCAATCAACAGATGCAGACTCAAATAGCAAAGGTGTTAATTAGAAGGTGGGAGTTCTGGAAAGCCAGGTTTGAGTCTAAGTCTGCAGTAGATGAGTTTAGAAGCAAGCCACATGCTTTTGAGAACATTATGACTTTTTTATGTTAGTCCATGAGAATGCTAGTCCAGTGGTGAATGGGCAATAAAATGGAGAAATGTCCACCACCCCAGTGAGTTTAAGTATAATAAGAACTTGACCTTGAATAATTCAGGTCATGGTTGTCTCTGCTTCTATCACCAGAAATATCTAGACCCCACTGCAGAACCCTCAAACTCCCAGTAGAAGTAGAAACTTCTTTCTCATAATATACCTACTTGAATGTGAGTGTCTCTTGATTTCTGCATTTGACTTTTGGGTCTTGAATCACATAGTTGCATCTCAATTATATGTAAGTTTGGGAATTTCAATTTGGATTTTTTAATTGGAATGATGAAAATTGTATCTTGAAAATTTCTTCAAGAATCAAAGATTTTTCAAAAGATGGTGTGCGGCCCCTTTCATAATGGATGTGCACTATTGTTGGCTACTCTGTACATTAGTTATCCCAAGATCTGCTATTCACAAACATCTCCTCCAGTAGAACAACTCACAGTGCATGTAGAATACAGACCAGACCACAAATGCAAAACTTAGTTATGATGTGCTGCATGGTCAAACTGCAAAGAGACTTCTGAGTGCTATTAGCAAGTCCTTTTGAAAAACTAAAAAATCGTTTCCTAACATTCTTCTTTATGCAAGTTTTACTCATTTTTTTCTTGTATTTAAAATGGCATTTTAAAATCTGTATTGTGTTTGATTCACCCAGTACTCTGGTGGTCTACCTAGCCCCTGCAGGGGTCAAATAAATAAGTCAATAAGGAAATACATGAGTTAGTTACTAAGAAAGTCAGTAAGTTAGTGAGTCAGTGAGTAAAAACTAGTCATGGGTACATTGGTCCAGAATCAGAACACTAACCCACTTCTCAAAGGCATATTAATCAGTGTGCTGTGCCATTTACAGTTACAAGTGGCCCTTTCTCATTATTATTGTGACAATACTGCCAAATAAGCAAAACACAAATAAAACTCTCCAGTGGAAAACTGGCTGAGGATAATTAGGGGCAAGTAGTTTTGTGGGAACTAAAATGCTATAATTAGAAGGGAGGATTTGGAGTGCTATTTGAAGGAGAGAGATCGATAGGAGAGTCATTTTCTCTGCTCAGAAGAGCTTTTTCAGCTGTCTGTGTTCAATGGTAAAATGGTGCAATTTTGGAGTAGAAAATGACCCAGCACTCTGAGGACCTGGGGACTCCTTGTAATGGAGATGGGGGCTGTTGCAGGTCAGGGGGTGTATTGTGTTATGTCATGTCATTTTTGAAACCATGTTATTAGTTGTTATTATCAACACAATCTATACAAAATAATGGTGATTACTAATTATTGTTCTTTGGTTGACCTGAGTTACTATTCCTTCAAACTTTAAATGTACAATATTACATTAGAGTAAAATGTTTATTTATGATTGTCAATCAAAACCAGCTCAATACTGAATAATGATTTACTGTCACCTTGAATCTGATTAAGTAGATGCTCTGTACAGACTGTTCTTAACCAACAAATAACCCAGAGTAAACAAAATCTGAACTCATTTTCCATATTTCTTTTCTGGAGGTGATCATGATATACTGCACTTATATTCACATGCTTTATTACTCAGAATATCTTTTCATGTGATACATTTTCAATGTTGAATTTTTTACTTGGGTGTCTTTTTTAGAAGTTGTTCTGTATGATTTGTATTTGTTATTACAGAATTCCATGATACAAAGGGGCTTTTCTATTTCTCTGGGGTGATTTGAAATTTCTCTTATACATTGTTGGTCAGCGGGTATTGAGTTCACTTTTATACTATCCTGAGAATCTGACCACTCTTGAATGACCATTCTAGCAATTCTTGAATGTAACCCATTTCATCTATGAATGTTCTCTCTATTTGATAAACTATTTGATAAATCTGAAATTTTTCTCTTGGCAGCATTTTCTTGTTTTTTATAGTTACTTCCCGTAAGATTAGTAATTTTTGCATCTGTATTTTTTGTTTTCAGTGACATAATATGATCTACAACCTTGTTAGAGATTGTATTAAAAAACTTGATATTGCAGGGTATCTATACTACACATTATACATATATAAATATTTTGGTCATTTTTATGCATTGCATATATTTTTAATGTACATTGAACAAAAGAGCCTGTTTGTAGAATTTCAGTGGGATGAAAGTGAGGGTTTGTAAGGTGATCTGGAGAGTGAATTTCACAATATGCAATTGTTGTTTATCTGTATGTATTCCTGAGTTGCCCTACAGTGGAGAAAGAGCTGCAGAGAAGGTTGCCCTCTTAACCTTAAAGCAAGTTAAATTTAGAGAACTCCCAATTAAGAAGTTTAATTCTTTGTTAGTGGAAATAATGCAGAGCTTTCTCCCCCTTCAAATTTCTGTTGCAGTGCTAGTGATGCCAATTGTCCTGTTTTATGTTCAGAAGAAAAGGTTTCTCATGTCATTGCTATTACCTGATTATTTCTCTGTTTTTGGTAATACTTGACAAACTGAACCCCCTTAAATAAATTGCCATTTTTAGGGCTGGGCATGGTGGCACACACCTTTAATTCCAGCCTAGAAAGGAGACAGAGACTAGGAATCACCTGAGTCCACTTGCGCCTTCAAGACCCACCCGGGGAAACATAGAGAGACCTAGTTTCAAAAAAATATATCTGGGCATGGTGGCGAATGCTTGTAATCCCAGCTACCTGGAAAGCTGAGGCTGGGGATCGCTTGAGTCATTGATAACCTGGGCAACATGACTCTGCAGTTCCACAGGCAACAGAACGAGACCTAGTTTCTAAATATATCAATCAATCAATCAATCAGCAAATTGCCTAATTTACTTATTTGTTTGTTTATTTATTTATTTAGCCGAGGTCTCACTATTTTTGCCTGTGGAACTGCAGGCTCACGTTGCCCAGCGTACCAAGGACTCTAGCTATCCCCAGCCTCAGCTTCCCAGGTAGCTGGGATTACAGGCATGTGCCACCACACCCAGCTGTTTTTTGGAACTAGGGCTCACTACATTGCCCAGACCGGGACTCGAACCACTATTCTTGGTCCCTGCGGTGGCTTCCTAGGCTGCTGCTTACAGCAGGCATGCTCCACTGTGCCCAGCCATAAATTGCCATTTTCAAGTTACATTTATATATGGTACACCAGTTAATGAGGAATGATAAGTTAATAATGGAACTCAACCGATAGGAGATTGATCTCTCTCCCCTCTCCTTTTTTCTCTCTTCCTTCTCTCTCCCTTCTCTCTCCCCTCTCTCTCTCCTCTCTCTCCCCTTTCTCTCTACTCTCTCTCACTGAGAAGACATGAATCTTTTGAAATCCAGAAGCTAGGAGCTTCTGAGATTTGCTGCAAGGAGTAAGAATGAAAATTATATTTCTAACTTAAGAATATATTCCAACTACTTGAAAAGGGTGGGTTTATATGCATTTGTTAGTGCAATGGGAGTTGTTCCTTTGAGTAAACAGTGGTGAGTAAATGTTTTCTATAAATAAAGTCTTCTCAAATAAAATATGAATATATTCATCCACATTGGGGGGGTGTCATAAAAATATCTTTGCTCCTCTTTGGAACTTATTTTGTTTTTGTTTTTCCACTTTAATTATTTTTTTTATTATACACACATACACGCAAACATATAAAAATATTGCATCTTTGTTTATCACAATATTCTCACCCGTGCACTGGAAGTTATTATGTAATAAAATAATTATTTTATGTAAAAGGTTTTCAGTTTTAAAACACAAATTGATATATCTGCAAATATTTTAGGATATATTTGAAAGTCTGGAGTATTTTCAGTGGCATGGTAAAGTGCTTTTGAGTAGGTGTTTATTTGCAGGCCTGAGAAAGTGACTACTTTTTAAAAACATCCTTTTTTCACATCCTTTTTATCCCCAAAAGAATTTTCTCAAGCTTTACTGAGTTATAATTGACAACTGAAATTGTATAATATTTTAAGTATACAATGTAATAATTTGACACATACATGTATGTGTATAATGCCAGGTGAAAGAATCCTCCCCATTGAATGAATTAAGCTTATTCATCTTCTCACATATTTATCTTCTCCCCCTTTGGTATGAACATTAATATCTACTCTTTTAGTAAGTATTAATTATGCAATCCATTGTTATCTAACATAGTTACCATATCATTAAATTTTCAGAACTTTTCATCTTCTAACCGAGTTTTTTCTCTTTTGCCAACCTTTTCCTGTTCCTACAACCCCTGACCCATCAACCACTTTTCTGTCATCTGTCTCTAAAATTTTGACCTTTGTTTATAAAAATTCATGCTGCGTTTATCTGTCTGGCTTCTTTCAATTAGCATAATGCCTTCCCGGCTATCCATAATGTCAAAATTAATAGAATCTCTGTCTTTCATGAGACTGGATAACATTTCATAGTGTGTGTATGCAGATATATTTATATCCATCAAGTGACTCTTAGGTTGTTTCCATGATGTGGCTAATGTGAACAGTGCTACTGTGAACATGGGAGTACATGGAATAATAATTTCATTTATTTTGCATCTATACCCATAAATGAGACTTCTGGGTCATATGGCAGAGCTTTTTTTTAACATCTTGATGTGCCTCCATACCCTTTTCCATAGTGACTGAGTTCTTATTTGTACTAACTTTATGTATGTGTTGTCTTTTCTCTACAATATCCAGTAGCATTTGTTATTTTTTGTGTTTTTAATTTTTTAAGTTGCAATGTGCTTTTTCCTTAAACTGAAGTAACATTCCATTATGTGATTTCACATATGTACCATGGAAATGCAACATTATCACCCCTAAAAATTCTTTGTTATCTTCATTATACACTTGTCCCTTTGTATCTATCTTGTTCTTGTACCTTCCTGGTAACCACTAATCAGTGTTATAATCTAAAAATCTAAAAATTTGCCTTTTTTAAAGCTTAGTTCATCTATTTCTTTTTTTTCTTTGTATATAATATTTGAGAGAAACCAAACAGAGTTTTGTGGTTTATTTATTTATTGATAATAAACATCCTAAGACTTTGAGATGATCTTAAATTGTGGTTGTAATTTGTATTTCTCTCATGATTTAGGGAAGTTGAGCATCTTTTCATATATATGTTGACTTCTGTTCTGATTCTTTACCCTTGTTTAATTAGATTAGTTGCTTTTTAGCTATTAATTTGTATGAACTCCTTGTATGTATAAAATATCTTTCTATTTGCATGTGCCTTCTTTGGTTTCTTTCATAAATGCCTTCATTTTCTGTGTATAGATCTTCCTCCTTAGTTAAATTTATTTGTACGTAATTTTTGATGCAATTGTAAATAAGATTGTTTCTTAATTAATTTTCTTAAATTTGTTTTGAATGTTACAATTTTTGTATGTTGATTTTGTATCTTGTAACTTTAGTTACAAGTTAGAAGTCACTTATGGCTTATTAAATTTTTTGATGGAATTTTTAGAATTTTCTATGTATAACATCATGTCATGTGCAAATACAAAGAGTTTTACAAATTCTTTTCTAGTTGAATGTCTTTTTCTTCTTGTTGCTGTTTAATGTTCCCACTGCTGTGCAAGAAAGGCCATCCTGATTTTAGAAGAAAAGTTTTTAGTCTGCTCTCATGCAAACTTCTTATACATGACTTGTATTACATTGAGGTGCATTCCCTTTATACTCAATTCTTTAATGTTTCTGTTAAGAATAAATGTTGAATTTTGCCAGCCCCTTTTGAATCTATTGAGATAATCATTTGTTGTTAATCTTTATTTTTGTTAGTGCTGTGTGTCACATTGCCTGTTTTGCAGATGTTTAACTATTTTTGTATCCCTGGAATAAATTCTGCCTGATCATGTTGTGTAGTTCTTTCAAGGTACTGTTGAATTGGATAAATTCTGCTTGATCATGTTGTGTAATTCTTTTAAGGTACTGTTGAATTTTTTAGTTTTTTTGTTTTTTTTAGGTCTATGTTAATCAAAGATATTGGCTTATACCTTTTTTGTACTATCATTGTCTAATTTAGTTGTTAGGATAATGCCAGCTTTGTAAAATGAGTTTGAAAGGGTTCCTTTCTCTTCAGTTATTTGGAAGAATTTCATTAAGAACTGGCATCAATTCTCATTTGTTTGGTAGAAATCACTAGTGACATCATCTGGTCCTAAAGTTTTCTTTGTTATGAGATTTTGATTTCTGATTCAATCTCTTTACTATAGTTGGTCTATTCAGATTTCATGTTTCTCAATGATTCAACTGTAACTGCATGCTTCAAGGAATTTATCCATTTTCCTAGGTTGCCCCATATTTTCCTACGTAATACTTAGTAGTCTCTTATGTTCCTTTATATCTGTGTAATAACAAATAAATGCCTCCTCTTTAATTTCTAATTACTTCTGTGTTTTATCTCTAATTTTTCTTGGCAAATCTAGCTAATTTTTGTCTTTTTTTCCCCTATTTTTAAAAAATAGCTCCTCTAGTCTTTAATTTTTTTTTCTCTTGCTTTTTTAGTTTGCTATGTTCATTTCTACTCTGATCTTTATTTTACATGGCCCTTTAAAGAAATTTAATTGTAGTTATCTGCAAATTTTATTAGAAGAAACAATAAGGATTATAACTTTATATAACAATATTTTCCCCTTTGACTCAATCAGCAAAAACCGCTATGATTGAAGGTAACTGTTAGAACTTCCTGATTTCTAGAAAGCACTTAACTCCTTTTATCCAAAAAACCTTGTATCTTATAGTCCTGTAATAGGCATAATTCCCCTTAAAATAAATTATTAAAATGAATCTTGAGTAGAAGCTCTTAAGAGCCATGGTAGATGACAATGTAAAATCAGACTTAATAAAAATTAATTAAAAAAAAAGTTTTTACTTAGCAATTTTGATGTGTAGTACTTTCTCGAATTTTACAGCAATACACCATGTAGCAGACCTTCTAGAATTCCTCAACTATTTCTCTTTGTCTCCAAAGTTAGATTTATCAAGGTAATTCCCCATGACTATATGGACTCAATTTGTCTTGAGTCTCTGAAAATTTCAGCTCTAGCTCCAGGTCTTTCTCCTTCAAGGTGTAGCCCCTTATACCACATTCTTAATGTTTGTTTCTTCCCTGCCAGTATGTAATTTATTATTGTGAAAATCAATTAGCTTTTCAAGATTTCTTTTAATTTTTCTCTACATAAAATTTCTAAATCAGTATAATTTGGTAGTTTGGTTTGCAGCAAATGAAGCTGCTTTTTCAAAAATATTATGTTTCGTTAATATTGGTTTACAATCTTGTTTGTGTTTTGCAGTATAGAATTCCTACCTTTAGGTGTTATTTTTCCTGATTGGGCTATCATTGAAATTTTTGTTTAAAAAAAGCAAGTCCAATTTGGGTAAAAAATATGGTAGATACTGAAAAAGTCTCCATAAGGCTAATTGGAAGTATGTAGAAGAACATGATGGTCACTTGGCTTAAGATATTGAAAGCAGAAATTGAGAAATATAAATGGATTTCCCTATAATTAAGAGCACAGATAAATTATATTTAAGACTGATTACATGTAGCAGATGGGAAATAATAGGAGTGATTTTAAGGTTACTGACATTAACAGCTGATTAACTGGTGATGGTACAATGGAGGATAACCAGGTTTGGAGGAATGCTATTAAATTTGATTTTGTAACTTTTATTGAGTTAGACTGCATAAAATTCAGATAGCTTTCCTTTAAACCATGTGCATTTCGCTAAAATCCTCCCAGCATACGCCTACACAATTCAAGAGACCAAGATAATAATTTGAAGATAAATCCATTGCTTCACTGATATTTGTCATTTTATTCCTAAGTAAACATATTATACTCATTGATGTGATAGAACCAGAAAAGGAAAGTTTTAATATGGTCTTCTCTAGCCAATTCCCCTTTAGAATAAGCACTATTCAAATGTTTTACCCCAAGTCTTCCTCATAGGTTTCATGCCACAAGACCTCTCCTAACTACTTAAGCTGTTGAGTATTTAGTGGAAGAAAGGAACTATCATTGTTGGAATAGAATAGTGATTCTTAATGATATTAGGCATTAAATTTTGATAATTGCAAATGAAATTCCTAGATAATATAATTTTCCTGTTTATATAATCTCACAAGAAAATTACAATGCTCTATCATAAAAATAAAATAAAATATATATAGCTGGTTGAGCTGGGTTCAAGAAAAGGCAGTTATATGCTTATAACATGAGATATGTGGAATCACTCTAACATAGTTATTGTGATGCATACTGATACAGTGTGTTGCACACTGGTCACACACAGAATGAGTTACACTGCCATTACCTTTTCTGACATGTTAAGTAACTCTATTATTACTGTGAATAAGAAACTAACTATAACATTTTCTTCATTAGCATATTGCTTATATTTCTGGTAACATACTGAAGAATTCTGAAGTACAGAACATTTCTTCCGTACACTTTTATTTCTCACATTGCAGAAAGACACTCTTTGTACCCTTATGACTTATGCCTGTGTAGTCCTGAGCCATTGTGACAAGCAGCTTTCCAAGGAGAGAGGGGTAACTGGCACACACTACAGGAAAGTAGAAATTTAAGCTCAACTTAGGGCATAAAAGGATTGATTTCCATCATTTTGACTGGCATCTTATACAGTCCTACATACTATTTTTATAAATATTCACTATAATGTTATAAAAAAGGTTTTATCTTGCACTAATGTATCATTCTGTGTCCAGCCCTAAGGAGTCTGATCTACTCTTCCCAAGATAATTCTAATTATTAGCTTAAAGTTTTCTTGGGAAATCTATCTCAGTACCTTAGGCACTGGGGAAATGTATGCTAGTGATTTCACAGTGAGTTTTAAGAAATCAATTTCAAATTCATCTTTTCAGAACTTTCATTGAAATATTCTGTTTATACCTGTCAAACTTGAAAAAAAATCATTAGAATTTTTCTTTAAGTTATTGACTCTATAGTTTATATCCTATACTGAATGAACCAGATTCATTCTAGTCTAACTTTATTTTGCTGATGGCCTTTTACCCATTAAAAATCAACTATTAACAGAAGTTCATCTTGAATAAGTTAATTGGTTTACATGAGAAAAAAGTAATTAATGAAACAAAAGGTTAATTTCATTATAGTTTAACTGTTTGATTTTTTTCATTTTTGATACATCATAAAAATAGCAAATTTTCCTCTGTGATCTGGTTCTCCATATGTATGGGCAGATTAATGAGAAAGCAGAATATGTTTACAATGCATTCATATTCTTAGCAACCATTCAAATAATTTTCTGCATTTAAGAGATTTTAAAACTATTTTACCAAGTTGAACAATCCAAGCACCAAAAGCAATAGATGTTAAAAATGAATTCAATATTAGTCATATTTTATTGCTTTTCCATTTTTAATTGTTTACTGAAGTAATTGTTCTTAGGATTATAAATCCCTTGTTTATTCAATTTATGTAAAATGAGGTTTTTTACTAACTTGTCAAGTGGAACAGTGAATATTTGGTGAATAGAATTTTATAGTGAAATTTGGAATACTCAGAATCACAGCTTCTCTATATCAAGACAAGATCATGTGTGCTTGTGAGTGTGCATGTGTATTCCATAAAATAATGGCTATGCCTCTATGAATATGTAGAATTATATATTAAATTATAAGGTAGAATTGATTAATAAAATATTAACAGAGATAAGTAAGTGATGGATTAGTAAATGGTGAGAATGCTCTTTAGCAGGGGCTTGAGGGAAACATTTATATGATGACAAAAACACTGATAGAATGTTGCAGGCTAAGAAAATTATTAAGAAAATTATGCAGTCCCAACTGGACTTGTAAGAAAAATGACTTGATTGTGCTGATGAAATTGTTTAATGAGGGATTAAAATATGCTGAGAAATATGAATGTGGAAAGAAAGAGAAGATTGTTGATTTACTAAAATCAGGGACAGGATGTAAATATCTTCCAGAGAAGCTTTAGGTGAGAGGTTGGCATTACAAAAGCTTTATGTAAAGTGAATTTTATGGTATCTTGTTGGAGAAGGGAGGGTTAGAGAGAGTGTGAATGGATATGAAATCATTGAAGTACAGTCGTGAGGTGACCAAAAGTAGGTGGCTAAGACTCTTGGCCAAAAAAGAAAAAGATATAAATAAAAACATATGTGTGTATGTGTGTGTGTGTGTGTGTGTGTGTGTGTGTGTGTGTGTATATATATATATATGTGTGTGTGTGTGTATGTATATATGTGTTCATATATATTTTTTCATTACCTGATTCCCACACATAGATTTTATAATATAAACACTATTTAAGCATGTTAATCTATTTCACTAAATGTGAATTAAAGCAAATATTTTCTCACCCCATTATTTCACTGCATATTACCCTAATTCCTTAGGAAAAGGAGGAGGGATAGAAGACTGAAACATAAAAATTATAAGATAAAGATCCTTATGTTACTTTGAGACCTAGTTTTTTTACAAATGCAAACAAATTCAGGCAAAAATTTCCATAATTTAATGCTGTTGTCCTGTAAGTTTCTACTGAGTCAGCATAAGCTACTTGTAAAATAAATAGAATGATGAATTGAATTATTAGCTCCTGATTAAGTAATGCTTTATATGTAAATTGAAAGTTAAATCTACTCTAGAAAAATTAAGAAACTATTTTGTTTGTAATATACTTATTATGTATGTTTCCCTGCACACATATATAAATAATCTTTAATGACTTTAACTATCTTCAGGAATCACATTTTTATTAAATTTAAATAGAAGCAATTTTAGTCTTGATTAATAACCATGCATATAACTACTCAGATTTTGCTTATTCAGTTTAGAAACTCTAATTTTGCTAAATTGACTACATAATAAAATAAACCTCAGAATCTTCTACTTTGTATATAATAAATTGAAACTTTTAGAAACTGAAATAACTCCTGCAGTACTTTCTTTGTCAACTCTGAGAAAGAAAAACCATATTTTCCCAAATTTTAAAGTTTAGAAATAAATGTTCAAATATACAATTACATAATAATAGTAATAATAATAATAATAAATACAGGTGTATTTATTAAACCAGTATTATATAATTAGATTAGCCATTAGTTTGCATTAATGATAATTTAATTCAATTAAAATTTGGGAATATCCATGTCGTGTGGAAAACAAGAGTATTATCTGCGTATTCTTTTATCCCTTTAGTGTTTACTTGTTTCAGAAAATGCTAGAATTTACAACTGATATCCTCTTCACTCACTAGCAAATATTGTCTGAAAACTTACTGGGTAGTGGATAAAAGAGCGCATAGTTTTATATTAACACAATAAATGTGTTATAAGAGATTGTATTTACTTAAAAACTTCTTACTAGTAAAAGACATTGACACATTCAAGAACTTTATAATGAGAGAGACACTGAAATGTTCAAAGAACTTTTAATGATTTATTCATTTCAATGAAAATTGAAGGTCAGTAAATAAGAGAATACACTAAGCATTCATTCTTAATCTTAACTGAAATAGAACAGGAAGCAGAACACACAAAGATACTGTAAAACAGGAGAATTTAGTTAGATACGAAGAAATGTTTCATGATGTGGAAAGTAATTGCACATTGGAGGGATTTATTGAGTGAAGTTGTGAGATTTTTGGAAATCTTTAAAAATAGAATACATTTGATCTCTCCAGGGAGATATGTGATATGCCTGCAGGCACTGAGTGTGGGGATGAATTAGATTCATTGCCATGGTCTTTTCACACCAACAATTCTATGAATCTGTAGAGGACAATAAAATTGGATAATTCTCACTGTGTTCTTCAGGGAGTCAGGTTTCTATACTGCTGTTTCTAACAGTGAATCAGTGCCAAAATATTACCTTACACTCAACAACTTTTCAAATACAGGAAAGGGAAAAAATACACTGAAAAATACAAAATGCTAGTGTTTTCCCATTTTGAAAAAGCAATATTTCTTGAGGTAGATTAGCATTTCCTTTCCTCTAGAAATCATTAAATGATTTGGGTCCTAGAGTAACCCTGCTACTGGAGAATTTCCAGTTGTCCTTATGTTCCCAGGTCAAAGAAAAATTGTTTCTGGTGATTAGAAAATGCATATAAAATAATGATTTATGCCATTAATCTGAACGATGAAAATATTTTCACATGTGATAACCTCCCTTCGCCATTTTGTGGAAGAATATTCCATCAGAATCATACAGGCTGGATGTTTCAGCCACCTGAAATTTGTTCCAGCATTTTACTATTAAAACTGGTGGCTGTGCTGGAACAAAGGCAGCAGACACCCAGGTCAGAGTCACAGAGAACCAGGAAGTTGGAATGTGGCCCAAGAACACTCAATAGGAGGCATTGGAAGAGATTGGACAGGGCAGAAAGTGGGACAGTAAGACCAGCATTTGCTGCCATGGAAGTTAGTGTGGCTGTGACAATGTTGCAGTGAATCTAGGCAAGTATATTATACATCAAAAAAGAAATCTAAAGCTACGATTCACCTGAAAAACTGATGACTATTTTTTTTTACATCCATTGATGTAATTCTTATCCAGGTTTAAAATGGAAAGCAAAAACAGGTCAGGCTTAGTCATACTCACAAAGCAAAGTTTGAGTTAGCAAGAATCAAAGACTCTGGAGGCAGATGGCATTCTAAATCTGCAGAAAAATATGTTTGAGAAGAGTCACCAAATAAACAAAAATAAGAAAACTGAAAGACAGATATTCTCCAGGGAGACGGGTAGGTCATAGAGTCTAGATAAATTGTCTGTATGAGGCTTCACCAGAAAGAATATTATTTTTGATAGGCAGCTTGATGTAGCAGAACAAGCAGCTGCTTTGGGTGAGACAAAACATAATTCTCACACATTGGCTGTTTGGTTCTGAGCAAGATATTTACTTAATCTCTATTTAATCATCTGTAAAATCACAATTACAATTTTCCCAGGTCGTTTTGTTTAAAATCAAACAGTTGTGCCTGATAATGTAGTAAAGAATCAATGAATAGTAGCCACTTGTATGTTGCAGATTTGGTGGGTAGACTGTGCCACTTTCATTCATTCGTTGCTTCATTTTTTTAATATGTTTTGTAAATATTTATTGACTATACACAGAATACCAGAAGATGCTAGAGGCAGAGCATACAGTCAGAAGATAGTTTATTAGTTCATAAGATGCCTGGAAATATTTTATCTTTCCTTAGACTATGGATCTCTAGTAGTAAAGTATCAGAATGGTCTTAGCTACAAAGAGGAAGGCAGTAAGATTTTCTTTATATGCAAAACTAAGTGAAATAGCGAAAGGAATTGCATCTGAGTTGGGTAGGTACTCTTACTGGGATTATAATATTTTCAGGTGCTCAAAATATTACATGCCCATGGTTATTTCCTCTGGAAAAAAGTTTGTCTTTGATAAAAGCTCTTTGACCAAAGAATTGAGGCACACTACAGACAGTTTTGCATATATGTATATATACGTATTATATGTATGTGTGTGTATTATATCAGAGTCTGAAGAGGAAAGCAAAACCACCATACATGATTTAGATTAAGGGGTTTACTTATTATTGGAATTAAGCATTACACAAATGCAGGAAAATACTGGGAGATAAGGGTCTGAAAATGAGTTATTGGAGGAGCAGACTAAAACACTAAAGGTAAAGACATTCTGTGGAAAGCTGCTGCCTATGGGTAGGCATCAAGTCATAGTAGGTGATCTGAGTTGCCAACTGTAAAGTGGAGATAAAGCAAGGACAACCTGGGCTCCTTGTAGACAGACCAGACCAAACTGAGAACTGTGATAACGCAAATCTACAAGGACAAACTTAAACCATGTCTGTCTGTCACTACACCTAAACTCAAGGTTGTTGGTTTTTTGCCAGAGAATCTGATTTGCCAGAGAACCCTGCCCAAGGTTTTCTGCATGTGCACCTTGTCCAGGTCTCAGAGCAACTAGAAGAGGATTTGGGAGAGGAGTGTGAATAAACTACCAGTTTGGCTGCTTTTCTGTGTTAATAATGTGAACCCTCAAATGACATGCAGCAATTTATGGGGCCCTGCAGAAATGCAAGAAAGCAATGAATAATTATTTCTGCTTGCCTTCCAGAGACCATGCAGAACTCAGCTTTACCAGCCTAACTGGGTGCCACACAAAATAGGAAATTCTGGGAAATTAATTTTGCAGCCTTGTTATGTTGACACAATGCAAAACCAGCCTAGAGAGGGGGATGGTTTTTGGCATCATTATCATTATCCTTATCCTTATAGATCAACTCTGCTGTATGATTCCATTTAATCTTTTCTACACTGTTGTTTCCCAAGAGAATGTGAGAAGGCTTGGGAAGTGGAGTCATGAGTAGGAGGAGACATCCAGGTGTCACCTGGGAGTGTTTTCTAACTACTCACTGCTTTTTCTATTTTTTCACCTCATAATACCCTAGGATTTCAGTTAGTGATTTTGATTTAAAGAAGTAGAACTTCCCCACTACTGCTGAGGTGTCACAGTATAACAAGTTACCAATACTGACAGAGATGTGTTCTCATAGGGTAGATCTCCGTGGAATAAAGATGAAAACTACTGATTTGTATTCTATAATAGTCTTTGTTTGCTTTTACTAATGAATTCTTATTGCCTTACTCTTATTGCTTTTACTAATGAATTCTTATTAACAGCAAGAGAGAGTCTTTTGTAACTTCTCTCCTGTACTCTTCTACATTTCAGCTTATACAGAACGGTTATATGGTAATTCTTATCTCTCAATCTCAGGTGCTCTCAAGGCAAAATATATATAACACAAATGTTAGACCAAGAGTTCCGTACAACCTGAGTGCTACAATTAGAATATGCATTGTCTGACCTGAAGCTATACAGGTGGTCTGGGTCTGATGAGGGGAGGGGAGGGGAAATGGAGAGAAACAAGGTAAAATTATTTTGCTCTCCCATCCCAGTATGATTGCAATTTGGGCACCTGCATACCACCTGCCATCACTGCTTAAAAATTGTAGAGGTGACATTTTTATATACAAAGTGTACTGAATATAGAGTTCACTTAATGTCACTTACATTAAGGAATAAAGTATTGTGTACATTGTGATTAACAGATAACTAACATTATCTGTTATATGAAACAGATTTGCAATGTTGTGAAACTGATGTTGGCTACACAAATCAATACATTGCCTACAGTCAATAAGCTATTTATATAAAAATTGATGTTAGTAATTATAAGGCAATTTATATCTTAAATAAAAGGATAAAAAATTGAACAATTAAAAAGAAATTACTGGCTGAGGAACCTACCTCTGATTGTGTATATTGTAAATAATGTTCATGAGTAATGCAAATATGTAACAGTTTTGATAATAACTCTTTGGTGTAAGCCATAACAAAAATATTTTAATATTTCAATAAAGTAGCATAAAACTAACAAAAGAAGTCCTTTGCAGCTTATCGATGTAAGCTTATCGATGTTGGGAAAAATAAGACATACGTTAATATATAATTTTAGCTTATTCTTTACCTGAATTAATGAAACATTAAGAACCATGATTTGGTATTGAATGATGTGTCATCTGCTGCTATGATGAAATTATACTAACAGAATCAATGCACTGGATTAGTTACTTATGTCAGTAAATATTCCTTGTTTCTTAATAGAAACTTTTGTTTCCTAAATGCACATTTCTAAAACATCACATTACATTTGTAAGTTTCAAAAACATTACTTATCAAAAAAGTATATTTGTTCTCATTCTTTAGTTCATAATCTTTTCCCGGTTGTTCATATTAAGTTTTAAGGTTGTAACTAAAATATTTCATTGGAAAATTAATTGACTATAAGAAAAATTGTCATAGGATACAGACCTTTAGAGAAATTTTGTTTACATCTCTAAACATTTTTAATTTCTTTTTGAATTGTTAAATTGCCCTTGTATGGCAGTAGGAAACGTTACACTTTTACAGATAACGAATTATGGGTGACACTATCATGTGACTGGAGTTTTGAAAATGTTTGCTGATGAATAAACAAATGAATAAACAACTTCTAAATTTTTATTATTTACCCAGTCTTCCTTTTAATGATAAGTTACCTACTAGTCAGTTACTAAAATAAATCACTGCTTGAGAATGTTGAGATATGCACGTATGATGTTTTGTATTTTAATAAGTTCCACTCTTACATATTGAAGATACAAATATTTCACTCATATATTCATTCAGTATCTTTTTCATTTCCACTAAACATTACTGCATTTTGTTTTGCAGTGTATTGCTTTTGTTTTTCAGTATATTAAGGACCCATAAATCAGTCCTCATCTATTGGATGAAACAGATTTACAGTGTCACAAAACTAATATTGGCCACAAAAGTCAATGCCTTGCCTACAGTCAATAAGCTATTTATATAAAAATTGATGTTAGTAATTATAAACCAATTTATATCTTAAATAAAAGGATAAAAATTGGACAATTAAAAAGAAATTACTGGCAGGGAAATTCACCTCTGAGTGTCTTGAAAAATTAAGGTAAACATATCATACAAGAGTAGTGAGGTGCCACCAATGATGGGAGAAAAATAAAGCTTTGAGGTTCAGTGAGTCTGTGTGCTCACTATTGACATTACATTAATCAGGATCCTTACAAACCACAGAAAGCAATGGGGTTTTAAACAGAAAAGGGATTTTTGGAAGAAAATGATTAGATCAAAGAACTGAATGGAAAATTGGCAGAAACCAAGGATTTAAAAATGTTTAGGAGCCTAAGGTCATGCTTGACAAAAGCAAACATTCCAAATGGTCGCAGCCTTTTTCCCTTTGTGGTACCAGATTCCACCCTAGGATACTGTTGTTGCTGACCTCTAACCTGGAGGCTGCTCTGTGATGGGGGTTGTAGAGTTTCTTAACTTCATTTTTTGTATCACTTGTTCTAACTCATAGCTTCATATGATGTCTTCCTGTTGGCAAACTGATGTTAAATATCATTTTATACTCTGAAGCCTCCTGCTAGAGAGAGAGCAACAACTGG
This sequence comes from Uropsilus gracilis, assembly GCA_004024945.1. NCBI lineage: Eukaryota > Metazoa > Chordata > Mammalia > Eulipotyphla > Talpidae > Uropsilus > Uropsilus gracilis. The sequence continues at coordinate 213,095 of PVHY01000371.1, read as the reverse complement.
GAACTCCATGTTCTGCTGGTGGAAAGAAGGGTTTTACCTCTGGCCAAAACAGCAAGCACATAGGAAGTCAGAATCTACAAAATGACAAGTGGGGAATGGATGTGCATCAAAATGACTGAGAGCACTAGTTGGCTGGGTGATGAAGGTCACTCCCTCCCTGAATATCATATTCCCTGGGTACTATGTTCCAACTAGCAAAATAGATCAAAACTTGATAATGTTTATGCTAAAAGAACAAAGGTATTAAGTTCAGTTTGAAAGTTAAAGCAAACACTGTGCAATAACAGCTAATGAGGATCTGAGCCAGTGTGGGTGAAAATGATGGTGTATAAGGAAATTGTAAGCTTTTTGATAACTGGTGATGTCAGTGGTGGAAGGACTGCTTACAAGGTGTTTGGCCTATTTAAGTTGAAGGTTAGTCAGTGCTGTGCTGTGTGGTATGCTGTGTGCCACATCCATGCATGCCATAACAACAGGTATTATCATTACTAAAGCAAATTTTCACAAGAATAGCAAGCAAAATGAGAAAATTGGGGAATAATGGGACATAGACTGTGTGTGACATACATAGTAGTCTTTCAGGTTATTTACAGCAGAAGGTAGGAGAAATTATGCTGTAGAGTTAGGGCAAAATAGACTCTTTAGAAATGTTTTTTGAAAACAAAGCCACCTACATAGCAAATTGAGAAAAATATATCTCATTTAATACTATTATATGTTGTTTCATAATTTTCATATCTTTCAATATAGTTTACATCTGTCAGGAAAAACATTACTATTTTCTGGATGCCTCAAAAAGTTCAAAAGTAAGATAACATTGAAGTACAAAAGTATTTTTTTATTTTAGTCAACAGTATTAGAAGACAGAACAGGCCCTCTCATAGTTTTCTTCTGCTGGGAAATAACACTTTCATAATGTCTTTCATCTCAGTCCATTTCAGAATTATAATAGCCCCTTATCTCTTTACTTTATTTTTTCATTCTGTAAAGGTAACAAGCTAATAGTTATTATTGAAAGAACTCAAACTACAGAGGAATAAGATTTTGAAAAATCATTAATGAAATAAGGTAAAGACAAATACCATATGCTTTCATCCATGTGGTAAATAATAAAACAAAATAAATGATAAGATAAGTCTAAGGTAAATAGTCTAAGGTAAGTCTAAGGTAAATTCAGACTATTTAAAAAATAATCACTTTTTTAGTAAGAAAGGAAAAGGTGGTGGGTAAACTAAATAAAAGGATCAGTTGCATAGTGATGGGTGAAAAGCATGAAATAAATACAGATGATGGCTTACAAAGCTGCATACATGAGACCTATATAATCTAATAAACCATTGCTGCTTCAATAAAAACATTCAGAAAGTCATGTTCCAAGTTTTGAAAGACATCAAGAACAATAAGAACAGACCTCATGTCTTATTGATTGAAAGTTTAAAAAAAAATTCTATATCCAACCTATTACCAATTCTTTGAGTTTAGGAAAAATATTTTCCTTCCATTTTCAATTTTTTCATATATCACAGAGTGCATATCCTAAATGATTTTAAAAATCACCTTCATGTCTAAACCTGTCATCCTATTATGCTATTCTTAACCAAACACAGATGTGTGCTATAGCCAAATGTTGCACTGAGTTGCTATTTCTTAATATACTTAAGTCTTCTAAAAACTGTATCTGAAAAGGGGATGCTAAGGTATAATTTGTGTGTCAATGCATCTGTTTGGGTGTATGTTTTTTTTTCTCTCTCTTTAAGAAAGAGAAATCAAGGTGTAGAGAGATCTCTACATTGCATTGTACTTTCAAAACTTAAACTATTGTGGTAACATAGTTTATAGTACTATATATTCTTAAATAATGATAGTTTATTTTATGAATATTTATACAATTATAATTCCAATGATTTCTTTTCTAAAACTCTGAAAACTATAATTATAAAAAACATTAAAATGCATATATCATGCTTTATATAACACTGAGAAGCATTTGGGTTGCAACTCACAATCAAACAAATTAGTATTTATACATTGAAATATATTTAATATTCATAAACATTTATTTGAATGTTCATCATGTGTCTGCATATACTTCAAGTAAAATTAAAGGACTATTAGAAAGTACTAATCTTGGGCTGGGCATGGTGGATCGTGCCTGTAAGCTTCAGTCTATGAAGCAGTCGGGGCTAGGGATTGCGGTTCGACTCCCACCTGGGGCCTGTAGCGAGACCTAGTTTCAAAAAAATATAGCTGGGCGTGGTGGCATGTGCCTGTAATCCCAGCTACCTGGGAAGCTGAGGCTGGGGATGGCTTAAATCTGTGGTACCCTGGGCAACGTGAGTCTGTGGTTCTGCTAGCGAGACCTAGTCTTCCAAAAAAAAAAAAAAGTACTAATCTGCTTAGAAAATACAATATCAAATTATTAATAAATTGCAATATCTTCACATTTTGCCAGCAAAATAGGTCAAGTTTTTGCCAGAAAATGAATCAGAAAACAAAACCTTCAGTTTTAAGAACTTTTTGGATTTTAGCTATGTGCATAAGAATTTTCAATATGCATGTGAATGTTTGGTTTTACCAAAATCCACCACCATTTGTGTTTGCCTCTGTTCCTACCATGTGTTTGGCACTGAAATTTCATGGTTCAACAGACCCTTTTCTTTCCTGGACAATTTCTTGGCCTATCTATGGGCACTTAACTCCAGCTAGGAAAATCATATTTCTTTCTTGGGATTGTTTAATTAGTGCACAAAAGCATGAACACATCTGTCACTTTCTCTCTAGAGGCAGAGCTTTGAATATCAGGCACCACATTTCTTGGCTTGTGCAAGTAGTCTGAGTGCATGGAGAGAGAATGAAGGAAACTTCAATGGAGATGCAGAGATGAAAACTGGAGAGTGCCCTGTCAGTATTCCAACTGATTCTTACTCCAGGGGCATTCCATTTGTGATACTCGTTGTTCCAACAGTTTTGTGTTTCCTGTGAATTTAACAACCCAGTATATTTCCAATAATTTGAGCCTGATTTTCATTATTTTTATTCAAAAGAACCCTAATCAAGAATAGAAATACTATTGTTGTGCTTCCAATAGTCATTTTACATTTAATCACTTCCATTAATTAGAGTCTATGTAATAACATCGTTGTCCATAGTGTTCTCTATCTGAAGACAAACCTATTTAATAATTGGCGATGCTATAGTAACAAATTAGTTCTTAATTTTTTTTCTTAACACAAGAAAAGTTTCTTGTGTGTAGTATATTGAAATCAGTTTGTAGAGAGCTTTGCTCATGTGGTCATTCCTTGACCAGACTTACAGAAGTTCCACCATCTTCACCTGCACCAAAAGGGTAATGTGGTCTCTTGGTCACTGGGAATAGGGGCATAGAAATAAGTGATCAGGTACTTCACTGAAACACTTGTGCCATGAGTGACACACTTTTGTGCACTGACTTGTATAGAAGGAGTCAGCAATTCCATTGACTACAGTGGAGGGCTGCTGGTGCTAATTAGTGAAGGGCAACCTTGATCATTTAGTGAGCAGAATCCACACTGTTCTAATGGAATCCAATCAAACTGACATCAGACTTAGTAATTTGCTGGAAAGGGCATTTTTCTTTAAAGAAAAAAGCTAATGGATGTTAAAGTAAAAGAGATAGTCTGAAAGCAGATTCAATGGGAGACTTTGTGCCATATTCCATTAATAAGTGCTTCCGATTGGAGTTTTGGGTTCTGTAGACTGTTTCATCTTTCTTGCTGTAAATGTTTCTTTAAGTCCAGTTTAGTTCAGTTTTATGTAAAGTACAGATGAAATAATTTTGAGATGGAGTGGAGTTGGTTGTGAAAATGTTACCAGTAGGATTTCTTTCTCTTTTAACTGCTAGTTTTATGTTCACTCAAACATGTTAGATTCTTAAATCAGGAGTATATTTACTTTGAAATTTTAAACATGACAAATAAACTAGCTGAGTTTCATATTGTAAAAGAATAAGGAAAACAAATTATGTTTGTGAACAGAAAATACCAATCTCTCACATAATGCTTTATAAGTAGTCCTAGGAAAGTGCTCTCCTATTAAAATACGTTAGCCTATAGCAAACCATTAAAATGTTCTAATGAATCTTTTTATTCACAAAGAAAACTATTTAACCATTCAATCAATTAATGTAATGGATTAAAATAGAATATCATTTTTGTGGCACAGTTTCAAAACAAAAGATTAGAGACATTCAGATACTGAACATTGAACACAAGCTATGATTTCAGCAGGGAGTCTTATTTGGTATTTCTTCATTTTAATTCCATCAATTTCAAATTTTATTAACAGCAATGCAGCACAAAGTATTCCAACAGTGATGCTTTATGAAACTGTGTATGCTTTGGATAATTTTTGTTTTTTTCACTGTCTTTTTTCTAAGGGTTTGTTTTTATATTCTTTTGCCAGGATGAATTAGTCAATATTTCTCCCAATGGGCATTGAAAAACGATGTTAAGTTTGAAAACAATATTTAGTTTTACTGTGTTTGAGGGGAAATTCCATACTGGAGTATGAGATACAAGTAATAGTTTGAATAGCAACTTAAGATGAGTTACTGAATTCATCTTCTGAACCCACTGTTCAAGTAATAAGATTGCCAAGGATAAAAAGGTATTGTTTTTCGATAAATGAAATGTTTTCCCAGAGTAATGATAACTAATCTGGAAATTTAGCTTTGTAACAACACACACACACACACACACACACACACCTAGACATGCATGCATGCATGTGAGTATACACACACAGAACCATAAATATGTAAGTGATGTTTTATGTTTGAGTGTATATTGAACATGAATCTCATAAGGGGAAGCATGAGATTTGTTCTGTAAAACTGATATTTTAGAATGATAAATGACTTAAAGAGAAACAAAGGAAACCAAGAAAGATCCAAGCTGGAATCAGTAAGTGAGCTACAAGTGAGTATTAATGTAGAATACATCAGGTGTGGGTGGTTAGCTTCTTGAGTTAGAACTTGAATCACCATACAATCTATAGATGAAGAGGTGGTCAAAAATAGTCTCAATTATGAAAATGAGCAACTTATAGAAGTAATAGGAGGTAAGGGTTGCAATCTGGTCAATAGTTTTACAAAGCCTCAAATATTCAGAGGTCTCAGAATTGCCTTATTTCTGAGAAAAGAAAGAAAGAAAATCTCACTAATGAGATTATTATTATCATCCCTGGTTAAAAAATCCTTAAAGAGTTTTAACACTGAAAGATTAAATAATTAGGCAAACAGATCCTGGTCTATGATGTTAAAAGTAGGGATTAATTGCACTAGTTTTCTTTTCCTCACAATCCATTTCGCTCATGCTTCCTACAGAAACCCATTGATTTTGTATTATGCTTAGTTTCTTAAATCTTGATGTCTACTGTCTTCTATATCTCCTGTTAAAGGAAACTACTTCTGGTATTATCTGTGCAGTATTTATAATGTTTCAATAGCTGAGTCTATTAGTGTGTTCAATATTATCTGATAGACAAATTTGTGATAACATGATTCTATTCCTTACCATGAAACATCTCAGCAGATAATATCCAATGAGGGAAATTTTTAGCGATTTCTAATGTAGTATATTCAGTGAAATTTTACACTTCATTCTTCTTTCTCATGAAACAAACAAAAAACTATGCATACTTAATACTTCCTCAGTATATTTATCTATTGAGCCTTTTATGCTTATGAGAACAACTACAGAGAATAAAATGATATCAAAACCTCTAGAGCTAGCTCAAGCTTACAAGACATGGAGAACAAATTTCTATTAATCAAAGATATGTATAAGAAGGAAACTTCTGACATCTTATTTAAGTGAGTATACCAGAAATAAAATCACAATCCCTATGGAGACTGGTTTCTGAAATAATGTTTCATGACATTAAAAAATCGTTAGAGATGAGAAAAAAGTTTAGACTCATCAGCATTTTGGAGAACTGTTCCTTTAAAAGTGTTTGCTATAATGGACAACAATTCTTGAACAAAAAAAAAATGTTGACAAATGAAAGTATAAGACTTTGTATGTAACATAACATATAGTTACCATATTTATATATTTAATTTCATTCTAAAATTATGTGTTTATTCCTGATGAATTTGGGAAACCCAAACACGGTGAGTGCCAGTTCAGTTTGTAGAGATAATAATGACAATGTGTGTGTCCAACTAACCAAACATTTCACAGTTATAGAAAAGCCTGATTTCTTCAGGAATTTAAAAAATTTGAAGTTAAAAGAAAAGGAAGGGAGAGTGGGAGGGAGAAAGAGAGGAAAGGGAGGAGGAAGGAAGGAAAGAAGGCTAAAACAACTGGAAATGCTTGACAATAACAGAAATCATATAAAAATCATACTGGCAGTTTTAAGATTTAAAGGAAGAGGAGTAACCGTGGAGATATACTATCTAATTGCTAATGGATGAAATACAGTTATTTCTTTACAGAGCCACATCAAATACAAATCAGTGGGCCTATTTTTGTGAACAGCCATGACTAGAATCCAGCACTATGAAAGAGAAAGCCAGGTATTTCCCTTATGAGAACCCTGGCAGATGATGGGCATACATTGACCTATGCTCAATCAGAAGCAGCCTCCTGGTGTTTGTTTAATGGGAACATGTCATTAAGAAACAAACAGTTTCAAATCTACTCTGCATGTGCCAACAGCAACAGCAGTCTGCATAAAGTAATAGATGTGGGAGCAAAGGAACCAGGAGAAGTATAAAAACAGCCTTTGTACAGTCATCTCTGGTTCTAATTACTTGACTTCCTTTTGATTTCTAAATGTTTTCAAACCCAAATAACCCATATTCCCATTGATTCTATGAACCATCCATCACCTACACATTAAGGTAATTTTCTGTCCAAGATACCCAGATTCATTTTCTATTTCTTGTCATCAAGAATCTTGACTGCAACCTACATATAGTACCCAATATACTATAGTGTATATAATTGTCCTAGTTTTTAATGTGAACCAAATCTCTAATGAACCATATAATTCTTCATTATAATGAGATTCTTATAGTTTAGACTTTAACTTTACCACAATTTTAATGTTTACAGTCTGGGAGAGAGCACATGGTGATATTGAATAAATACCTCTTGAATGAAAGAATGTAGTCATTTTATGCATAATTCAGTAGAAACTGATCCCCAAAGACTCTAAGATCAAATTCTATTTTATAGAACACTCTAAAGCCAGAAACAATTACTTGATTACATATTTGTGAAAACTGAGCACAGTATGGTAATGGTGCAACAGCAGTATGCAAATATTAGAGACTTTACAAAGACTATCATTTCTAGTGATTTGAATCACTTTGCTAATAAATGCTGTTGACATAGTAATGAGCATGCGACCTAATTTGCTTAAGTAGATGTAAATAATTTTTAAAGATAATGTCATCTAGCAAGAAATTTGACAATATGTAAGGGTGAATTGCAATGTCCTCAGCCAAAATGCTCTCTACAATGGTCAATGTACCAGATACCTGACCGATTAAGCAGTGTGATTGCATCCATTAGGTCTCAAAAAGAGACTAGTGATTTCCATTTTCTTATCTCAAAGACTGGTCAATTAAATTGAGTAGAACAGATTGATAGAAGGTAACATTTTCAGAAAGGGGAAAGCTAGAATCCTTTGAAAGGATAAGTAGATATGTTTACAAGGACAATGTACATTTAGAATGTATTTGCAACTTTAAAAAACTCTTTGTCAAGGTCCCCCTAAATACCATTTAAAATAGAATAGCTTATTTGTCAGTAGTAGAGAAGTGACTTGTGGGCAAGAAACAATGGATAAAATGGGTGCTTCTTTGAATGTGGAAAAAATGAACTATTGCTCAGTCCTAGGAATAATTTCATATTTTGACAATGATTTCACAAGAATATGTCCCCAATATAGCTGTTATTTGGCAAATACTGGTAGAGTTTTCTGAGATACTCAAGTAGATCTGGGTGAAGAAATTAAAGTTGTACATGAGTTTTGTGAGTTAATTGTCAAAAAATAAAAGTTAATGCATTAAAAGTAGACAATATGTGCACATTCAAGCTACTGCTTTGTTGCTTATATCAGAAGTAATTAATTATTAACCCATAATTGAAACTATGACAAGAATAAAAGGGGAGACTGGCACTCAGGGTATGGCCTCTACCGCTGGGGATTGAGAGCTCTTTATAAGATGTTAAAGTTAGCCAGGCATTGTGGCTCGTGCCTGTAAGCTTCAGCCTATGAAGCAGCTGGGGCTAGGGATCACAGTTTGAGTCCTGCTAAGGGACAACACAGCGAGACCTAGTCCCCAAAAATAGCTGGGCATGGTGGTGCATGCCTATAATCCCAGCTATCTGGGAAGCTGAGCCTGGGGATTGCTTGAGTCTGTGGTACCACAGGCAACAGGAGTCTGCAGTTCCATGGGCAAAAATAGCCCATGGAAGCCCATGGAAAAATAGTCTCAAAAAAAAAAAAGTGATGTTAAAGTTAACCTCAAATGACTGGAGTAAGAGAATTTTAACTGCTTTCACTATATATATATATATATATATATATATATATATATATATATATATATATATATATATATATATATATATATATATATATATATATATATCAGAGTATTCAAGTTAGTAAAGAAATGGGCCATGATACAGATCTCACTGCAAAGTCTCTTGATGCTATGTTCATGAACTTCCTCATTTCTTATTAATTGAAAACTTCTTCCTGTTACATACATATATATTATTGGGATAACTTTGGGATTATAACATTGCATATACTTTAGAAGTAAAGATCACCAGCATCTTACCTCACCAAACTCACCTACAAGGTATCCATTGTCCTCTACTATAGTCCATTATGCATGCTCCCCACTTTGCTCTCCTCCCACTCCTACTCTAGTGGCCTCATTTTTACAGTCAGATTCATTCTTAAGGTTTGTTATTGATTTGGGTATACCTACCCTTTGTTTTGTTTGTCTAAAATTCACATATAATGTCACCATCCAGTGTTTGCCTATCTTCTTCTGACTTAATTTGTTAAGTATAATCTCCTTATGTTGTTGCAAATGATAGAAGTTAACTTTCTTTTTTAAAAGCTGAATAGTATTCCATTGTGCATTCCACATCTTCCTAATTCACTAATCTGTCTTTGGTCATGTACGTAGTTTTCAAAGTTTGACTGCTATAACTAGTGCTACCATGAATATAGAAAACTTACATCCCTTCTAATTATTTGTGTTTTTCAGATTGATACCCAGGAATGGAATTGCTGTATCATAGGGTAGTTCCACTCTAATATTTAGAGAAATCTTCATATTGTTTTCCATAGCGTCTGAACATTCCCACCAATAGTGTATGAGAGTTCCTTTTTCTCTATATCATCACCAGTACTGTTTCTGATCTTTCAGATATAGGTCATTTTCATAGGTTTGAGATAGTATTTCATTATGGTTCTGATTTGCATTTCCCTGATAATAGCTTATAGAACATTTTTCATATGCCTATTGACCACCTTTATGTCTTATCTGAAGAAATATGTTCACCTCTTCTGCCTACTTTTAGTGGGTTGTTTTCAAATGAAGGATGAGCAAATATTTTCTCCCATTCAGTAGGGTGTTTTTATTTTTTAGTAATAGTTTCTTTAACTCTACAAAAGCTTTTTAGTTTTATGTAATTGTCTATATTTTTAACCATCTATATTGTTTATATTTTATTTTTATTTATATCTTATTTCTTTTCAATTGTTTATATTAAATTTTCTTGCTGTGGGGGTTAAATATACAAAGCTTCACTGGAACCTATGTTGTGTGTGCTTTTTCCCAATTTATTTTATGGTTTCAGATCTTATATCCATATATTTTTCCCCATTTTGAGTTAACTTTTGTCTGTGGTATGAGATACCATACACATAATTTCTTTTTTTTGCATAATGACTGTCCAGTTTTCCCAGTATCATTTATTGAAAAGACGTGTTTTTTTTTTTCTGTACTGTATACTCTTGACTCGTTTGACCATCCTATTGCTCGGGTTAATTTTTGGTCTCTCAATTCTAGTCTTTTAGTCTGTGTGTCTATTTTTGTTCCAATAACATACTATTTTGATTACTGTAGTTTTGTTGTATTGTTTGACATCTGAAAGTGAGATTCTGCCATTCTCCTCATTTTTGTTAGAATTGTTTTGGCTATTTGGGGATTTTTGTGATGACATGAATTTCAGTAATGTTTGCTCTATGTTCTATTTCTTTGAAAAATGCTATTGAAACTTTGATAGGTATAATACTGAAATTGTAAACTGTTTTGTATAATTGACTCTCTTATCAATGTTAATTCTTCAGCTCCATGAGGAAGAAATATCTTTCCAATCTTTCTGTCTCTATATCCTTTAAAAAGATTTTATAGTTCCATTGCATATGTCCCTTACTTCCTTTGTTAAGTTCACACCTATGCATTTAATTATTTTTGATACAACTGTAATTTTTTTAATTTCTCTTATAACTCATTGTTTGCATATAGGAAGGGGACAGATTTATGTATTTTGTATTTGTGATCTATCTTGCTAAACTGATTTATTGGTTCAATTAGGATTTTTAGCATATTATTTAGGGTTTTCTATAGATATTATGTTACCTACAAATAATGATAGTTTACTGATTAAAATTTCTTATTAATTTCTGACCTTAGGGGATAACTGTATTCTGCATTTTATATCACTGACCCTGGCTAATAATAGCATGGTGTTATGGAATGAAGCACATATATTATACCAGGAATACTATAGCAACTTGAATCTCAGATTTATAAAAAAATATAGTGAGGGTAAAGGAGACTCACCAGTATTCTATATGTGTGTATATGTATATATATCTATGTGCATATATATATGTATACATATGATTTTCAAATGAGAAAAGGATGGAAACATTTAAATATAGTATCAGGAATATGTGGTAAATAAATGTAATGAAATTATTTCTAGCATCGATGAACTAAATATAGATGTGTTCTTCAAATCCTGAAATCATTTATCAAAAAAGCAATATATTCATGGGCCATAGATTCCTTATTTTAAGGCTTATGAGTGCTTCAAGTCAAGTTTACAGAAGGGCCTGAAGTTTGAATCAAGTTGCCTAGAAGAGTCCCACCAGCAGGCCAGTTTGGGACACATTGATGTATAATGTGTGTTTAATTTGTAAATCTCATGACCCTCAGACTGGTGCATTCTTGACAATAAATAGAATAGAATATTTGGGGCTGGGCATGGTGGTGCATGCCTGTAAGTGGCAGCCTAGGAAACCACAGCCAGCGCCAGGGATTGTGGTTCGAGTCCTGCTGGTTCCAAAAAAATATAGCTGGGTGTCGTGACACATGCCTGTAATTCCAGCTACCTGGGAAGCTGAAGCTGGGGATTGTTTGAGTCTGTGGTACCTCAGGCAATGTGAGCCTGTAGTTCCACAGGCAAAATTAGTGAGACCTAGTCCCCCCCCCAAAAAAAAAAAAAGAAAAAGAATCTTTTGGCGCTTAAATAAATGAATGAATATTGCAGTTGTATAGTTGTATCTGTAATAGTTTTGTTGTTATTGTTGTTTTAAGTAATGCATGTATTTCTTTGACAAACAGCCTTAAATTTTGAAGGTGACATCATTAAATAAGCATAACATTATTATACTTACCCACAGACACTTTTCTTTGATGTTAATTCTGCCTCACATAGTCTGAGGCATTAAAGAATTTACACTTGTGTTCTTAAGAAGGTGTAGAACCTTATATCTTTAGGAATAGTTTTTCTTTTGGTTTTACTAAATACATAAGAAAGTATTATTTCATACTACTTCATACAGAAACCCCAGTATTTTGTCCATTCTCTCTTCAGACACATCCCACTCATGGTAGAACTAGAAAAATAAGAATAATTTTATATGAGCAGCTGAGAATTCAGATATTTCTAAACATCTAAACTCAACATTCATAAAACCAGTATAGACAGACCTTATGCTCAACTCAATATGTTTCAATTACCAATATTAATAGGTATAGTATATACTGTCCTGAAGAAGAAACAAAGTGAAAGAATGATAACTAAAATAATATGATTTATTAAAATAGTTTAGTAAAGAAAAAATACTGAATGATAGTAATTTGGTGGTTTTGAAGGGATGCAAAATACAGTAACTTCTTTCTGGAGCATATTATTTTGAGATACGCTTGCTTGGAAAGATAAACTTTTTTTTTAATTATTCTTAAACATGTAATCAGAAATAGATTTCTACTCTGATTTTATGCTATCTTAATGCTATTTTAATGCTATCTTGCATTGAACTTTTTAAATTCTCTGTAAACTACAACAAACTTTTAAATGTCTAAATTAGGTTATAATATCAGCATGTGGTATGATCTTTGGTGCTTTGAACTTACAGTATTAAAAAACTGGTTATGACTTGCTTTTTAAAACCCTTTCAGCACATATAGTCTGTGAATTAGTCTCTTGTTTTTAAATGTAAATGTGCATTTGGTATTTTAAGTTATTGTTTCTTTAATATCTCATCTCTTTAAGTATTGTTATTGTTATTGTTGTTTTAAGTAATGCATGTATTTCTTTGGCAAACAGCCTTAAATTTTGAAGGTGACATCATTAAATAAATATAACATTATTATGCTTACCAACAAACACTTTTCTTTGATGTTAATTCTGCCTGTATGTAAATGTAAAAATATACATTTACAATTTATTTCATAGATGCTAGTACCCCTCTGAGTACAATTGGTAAATTTAGAAAACTAGAAAATTAGCATTGCAAAATCAAACCATGTCTTTAGCCAACTTAATGATAAAATGGCATAAGCTATTACTCATAAACCATAGCTTTCCATTATAGCAAGAATAGTTTGGAAGTATCATATCATATAATCCTCATCAGATCTAGCAGACATGCCAGGTTGAGATGCTAACTTCTGTCCTAATGACTTCATTTGATTTTTGACTTATCCTCAGAGCACAATGACATTCTTACCCTGTGTCATCATAGTTTATTGTTTCAGGTGAATTCACCAACTTTCTTACTGAGTTTTCATCACATGCTAGAGAAAATGCCCTCACACTGTATTTCAACTTTTTACCATTTACGTTCAACTGCTTATTCTCTATGAGCTTTGGTTTCAAGTTCAGTATTGCTTTTGGAAGCTGCTTATTCTCTCTCAGTCACTGCTCTGCTATTTGCTGCTGGTTGTTTTCTCAGACTCAGCTCCTGGCCCTGTGGTGTCCCAAATTGTCCTCTCATTTAGACCAGGCCTCCACCGAGAACAAAGAAATTTGCATGTGATTAGTATATTAACGGAAACAAAATTCTAATTGCTTTCATAGGAAATCTTATTATAACAGGCATTGGTAAAATTACTTAAAATTTTGTAATCCTTTGATGGACTGTTTAATAGTGATTACTGAATGGCAATTATTATCAATAATAACGATGGTAAGAGAGGTGGTGAAATTAAGGTGAAAGGGTATTCCACTGCTTTTAGCAGATTTGTGTCACCTCGACTGACTGTATAACTTCACTCAGAGTGAGGAGAATAGTTATTAAGATATGCTAGTACTTGCAAATAATGGAGTAATGCTTTTATAATATTTTAATGGCATCCATATTGCTGATTGTCTATTTTTCTGATATCAGCTTTAATAATAAAAAAAATTTAAGTCAATTTAGTGATGAAAAGTATTACTATGGCTAGTAACTTAAAATGAAAATTGTTCACCTATTGATTCTTCATTTGAGTTCTATGAATTTGCTTTCCTGATTTTGCCCCATTTCATGTAGGAAACTTGCCAGCTCAGTTCTCTAGGACCTGTGGCTTCTTATCCCTAAGAATGAGGAACAGACAATGTAAGATAAACTTTGGTTTTACAGAAAGAAATATAGGAAGGATAATTCATTTTGCTCCTTTCAAAGGTAGGGAAAAGTAGTAAGCAACCAAACACATACCACTTCCTGTTTAAAATCCTTTAATTGAGAGTATTTAGGGGACAGAAAGGACAACAGGCATGATTCCCATGATAAAGTAGGAGGGAAGAATGAAATTGTATAGAATAGGAAAGCCTCAATGGTGGGGACCCAGCAAGAATTAAAAATTATATCACAAAATTTCTTCCACCCTATCCCCAATTCCCTCAGTATCATAAGATTTTTTTTTTCATTTTTTTAATTTATTTATTTATTTTACCGGGATTCACCCCCCTCACCCTCCCTGACCATTCCCCCTCTGTCCCGCCCCCCCCACCCCGAGTTGTAACCATTTGGTGTCTGTCTTTATCTTTTTAACTTGTTTCTGCTAATGTGATTTCTTTTAGGTGTGTCCATGGTTTTTGTTTTTTGTGTGTGTGTGTGTGTGTTTTCATTTTTTTTAATTTTTTTGTTGATTTTCCCTATATCCGTCATATAAGTGAGAGTATCATAAGATTTTTAAGTCAAGAGAGGATCTAAATTAGTTGCCCCAGGGTGGTTTAGAGAACTGCAATTTTTATTCTTGCTTTGTGATAGGTAACATGAAATATACATTTAGAAGCTGTGTACTTGTGTTGAGGCTTTTGGGGCTCTGCATGAAGTGTTTTCTCTATCAAAGCTAGTGTTTGGGCATATCAGGCAGGCATTGATGGAGGGCATGATTGGTTTTAGATGTTTTAACAATGTCACCAGTACAGGGTAAGGCCAAAGAAAAGAGTAAACATCATGTGCTAGAATAGTAATGCAGTCAATGAAATTACATCAGCAGCAGATCCAGGACAGTTTCCTATCACCAGGTAGTAAAAGGGATTACCAGAGAAAAAAATGAGATCTAAGGGTCAGCCAGTCCTGTCTCTTCCATCTTAACAAGAACATTCTTCTCCACCTTCTCCAAAGAAACTCGTTCTTCTAGTATCAGCTATGATTTTAAATATTTACTGTGTGTATCTAGATCTTCAATTCACTATGATTTATTCATGTGTATATCTGTATGAAGTTTACTCAGAATCTAATTTTATCACTTTCCATTTGGATAACATCATTTACAACCCCACTGCTGTCAAAAGGTATCTCTATCCATCTACCCACCTATCCAGCAATTGATTATAATCCATTCCAGTGGCATGTTTAGCCATCATCTTGTAATAAGTCCACAAACATTTTTTAATTGCCACAGTTTTCTCACTTCTGGAAATTTGCCTGAAAAGTACAAAGACACTATATCAAAGAGATATATGCATTCCCTTGTTTGTTATAGTGTTATTTACAATAGCCAAGAAGTAAAAATAACTTAAGTACCTATGGACTGACTAATGAATAAAAGAGGTGTGAATTGTACACACACACACACAGAGAGAGAGAGAGAGAGAGAGAGAGAGAGAGAGAGAGAGAGAGAGAGAGAGAGAAGAAACAAGTGGCTAATCATACGGCTAAGAAAATAGGAAATCCTGTCATTGACAACAACATGGATGACTTAGTGAAACAAAATAGCCAGACACAGAAAAGAAGCAGCATGTTATCGTATTTATATGTGGTACATAGAAAGAAAAAAAGAAAAAAAAAGAACTACCAAGTATGAACTAAATAAAACAAACAAACAAAAAGAATCTTGGTATCTGGTAGATAATGAACCTTAATTTTGTTTCTTTCAAAACTGAAAAAATGTCTCAAGACTTCATGGCAGTTTACTCTTATTTTGATGTCAACTTTGATTCTGTGGGCAAATTTTCTAAGATTTTGCTTGAAACTGTCAATTTATACACACATTCAGAGAAATCAGACATCATTTTGATAGGGTGTGCTGCCCCCACCCCTTGTTTTTTGTTTAAGATTGCAGATTTTAAGGACAGATGCTAGAATGTGAGAAAGACTTTAGTTGAAAATTTTTTTTAGGGAGAGGCAGGGGGAGAAAGAAGTGATTGGTTAAGGTAAAACAGGTTGTTTGGAAGGAGGGAAATCAGGATATATACAGGGTGTGCAAACAAAGAGAAGGATTTGGGTTTTGAATTTTGATTTAGAGGCAATATGGAGATCCGATAGAGAGAGAGGTTTAATGGAGGAGAGATGGGAATCGGCCATCTTGTAAAGATGTGAGCCATGTGGACATGGCCAGGCCTGGGGGCCTATAGCCCTTGGCTGGCCCAGGCTGGCAGCATGTGTGCTGAATGCAGTTAAGGAGTTTGCAGATTTAAACTCCGTGTTGGAGTTTGTTTTGCTGAGTTTAACTTATGTCTGGGAGAGGCCGTGCAAAAGTTAGGCCTGAGAAGAAAGTGAACTTTGCTGGTTCGGCACCATGGAGTTTCTGCTACCTGGAAGACAAGAACACAGTGTGATAGACAAGGAGGAGCATGCCAAAGGAGTGCCCCAAAGAAAGATGTCTTCAAACACGTGGAGAGGTACAGTAAAAATGCTAATAGCCAGCTTGTAGCCTGCTTCTAAAAGAGAAGCAGGCCTGTATTTGTTAAAGTAAAGGTAAAAAGCCCTTCATGGTCACCCACTTTCAATTTTACTTCCCTCATTGAATATTTCCCTCTATCAACAGCATAGTATGATTTCCCTTTATCAACAGCACATCGTTCCTATTCTAGTCTGTTAAAGTTATATTTTGTGAATTTAAAATGATAACTCACCTGTCTTTATATAGACATTCCTGGACATCTTATTATTTTGTTATTTTTATGAAAGGATATCTTTGTTTCATTTATTCTCTCAAATAGGTATTTCTGATATAGTGGCAGATTGTTGATTTTGTTGAATGATATGGCACCCAACATCTTTGCAGCATCCTCCTTAGTTCTGATGTTTCAAGAAGTCTCTGGAATTTTATGTCAAAGTAGATTTCTAGTTAACAAATACATTAAAACCAATTTTAATGTTTGTAGAAGTTAGGTTGGATGGAATCTTTGTTATATTCATATATATATGTATATATATACAGAGACATATAGCTTATATATAGGAATGTTATAAACATGTCATTAAACAGTGTTTTTATGTTATAGCTACCATGTCTTAACTTACAGAATTTAATTTTCTTTTTAAGAGTATGTCTACCCACTAGTTGTATTATTTTATTTAGTAATTTATTCCTCTCATTGAAATTGGTACATGGTTTCCTTTCTTAACCTATTAAATAAATTGTTTAGTAGATGTTGTTAAGTCCTACTCTAGATACAGTATGACATTTTATTCCTTTTCACATTCCCATTTTTATTATCTGTAATTTTGTATATGATTAGTTAAACAACTTTATGGTCACCCATTTCTCAGTAATAATTTTGTCTTCAACCTCTTCCCTTCTCAAAATTTGATATGTGCATCTCTTCCTTCATTCAACAATTTTTTCACCATTTCTTAAAAATTGAGATAACATTGGTTTATAATATGGCATATGATGCTAAAGTAAAAAGTGCCTTTAACATTTATTCTTCCATCTGTTCTCTCAGTTTCCATTTCTACCATCTTCAAGATTTTGCTCCATTGTTTATTTAGTTTAGTTTCACTCTTTCTCTACAAATTGTTTTCTACTATTTCCATATTCTCTACTTACAGAACTGTTTGTGTCCCTAGTCCTTGCAGTTTCTTCAACCTGAATTTATATTTGAGATAGTAATTCTCTTATCTAGCATCAAATCTTTTGGAGCAATAGTAGAGACTTGGTACTCAGGACCTTTGAACTTCATTCCCATTGAACTCAAACAGCAGTAAACTTGCTTGTTTCCTAATTACTAAGTCAATTAGCCTGTTGGCATCTCTCATTCAATTTAATCTTCTTGATGCATCTAACATAGTCTGCGGTTGCCTAGATATGGCTTTCTTCATTAATTGCTTTGACGCTATTTTTCTTTGATTTTCTTTCCACCTGATTATTATTTATATGAGTATCTTTGTTGCTGTTTTTCCTCTAAGTATTAATGAGTTTGCACATAGGGTAAAAATTAGAAATCATCTTTTGAAACACTAAAGTTTGTTGATTACACAAGTTACATTAGTGATTGACAATATAATCCCTATTGTGGTTTTGGATGCCTCTAGATTTTAAGTAAATTATATGATCAAAGTAATATCATCAAAGTTTATTTTGCAAGCTATAATGTTCTTTAAGCTTCATTATCTTATGTCTGTATAATGATTTATAAAATCATACAGAATGTCAGAGAATGAACATGTGCCGATTAAAATGCATTTAGAATGTGAATTAAAATACATGTTCTTTATCAGCACTTAACTGGCACTAGAATCAAAAGGACTGCAGTATTTTTAATTGAAATATGACTGTCATATCTTTTTTGAAATGGTTATTGTTGATGTTATTTTTAATTTTTTTCTCATCTTTTGATAGTTCCAACTAACTCTTGTTCTTGCAAAAATCTGTACATAATATATACTAATACATAAAGAAAATGTATCTGCTAAGTAGATTGTTTATGATGGCTTGTATTATCAAAAATTTGCAATTTAAATTCTTCAATATTACTGCATATATTAAAAGAATTAACTGAAATTAAATGAATTTATTCAGTTAGTGAATAACTGAAAATTTAAAGTTCTTTGAGTTATTTTATATGCTTATATGGGTATTATAATTATTCATTTTTACTTAAAAATTAGATGCTGTTAAGCAATGTTTGATGAATATAGAAATATATATATCATTGAATTATAAATTTTCTTGCTGCCAGTTGCCAACTTGAAATGCCAAGCATTTCACTAATTTTCACATTTCATGTAATGTTATACCATTATGGTCCCTGTGCTGCCATATGGAAAACAGCAGTGTTCATAAACCCTTTATGCTTCATAAAACAAAAGCATTATTTCATTTGTGAACTTCTTTCATAATAAAGACTGATCAGCTCTCCTCCTCCTCATATTTTTGTGACTTTAGAAGATGGTTCATTTCATATTTTCCAGTTAAGTCTCTTAGCTAAATTTGTATTTATTTATTTGTTTGTTTGTATATAAATAAACATATATATATTATATATTATATATTATATATTATATATATAATATATATTTATATATATATTATATATATAACTAAATATATATATATATATATATATATACATGTTTCACATCTTTGTATTCCATGGGGATCATCCACCACCTTCCCTCTCTGACCACTCCCTCCGATCTCCCCCACCCAAGTTGTGTTCTTTAGTTTGGTTCTTAACTAAATTTCTGTAGTAGGTGAGACTGTAAGCTCATTAAGGGTAAACAGGAGACTTATCTTATTTGCCCTTATTCTTAGTATTCAGTATAATGTACGGTTGACCTGAATGAAATCATTCATTTTCAAATATTTGTCTCTGTCTTTTTTAGATATAGTCATTAATTATAATGACCCACTCCTCTGTCCTCCACACTATCTGGTGTCTGAGGGTATCAGATTAATAGTTAAACATGCTACTTGCTGTTTGAGCTTTAAGTAATTGAAAACACATATTAAGGCATGAGGACTAGTATGAGATACTATATAATTAAGATTCTACTTGAATATCACAGAATATATTTTATGTAGATATTTATCCCTTACACAGAAAATAGAATTTCAGATGTGATAGTGAGAAAAAGCTGAAAGAAGAAATATTTGTAATGAATGGGAAAATGCTTCCCACATAAACACGCTGAGTTCTGGAAGAGGGGAAGAGTGTTGGGTATAGAGGTGCTAGGAGGATGTTAGGCTCATTTGTGTTCTGATAATAAATGATTCTGACAGGCAGAAAAAGTACTTTTTACTTAAGGAGAAAAATGGGATCTAACAAATATTTGTGAAGAACAAAATTTACTTAATGATACTATAGTTCAGGGGTGAAGGTAGATAGTAAATTGTGTAAACTGAAGTCCAGTGTGAAATTGAATGAGGGAAGATATGGATTGAGTTAGGGATACTAGGAAAGAAAGGGGGAAAAAAGAAGTGTGGTGATTAATTTCATATAGGTAAGTAAAAAAGAGATGAACAAAATAAAAATGAGTTGCCAATTAGGGATAAAGAAATGAACTGAATTTCTGCATATTGAGACAGAAAAATTCAGACATGAAATTAGGTTTTGGTATATATATATATATATATATATATATATATATATATATATATA